>JAHWFP010007315.1:0-10075 GCA_023313725.1 Lithobius niger
CTAGAACATTGCTACTTTCGGTAGCCATGTTCAAGTTTTCATTTAACCTTCGAACTATTAAGCGGTGCGACTAACTTGGCGAATGTTTTGGTGTGTTGATATCACTCCTTTGAAGGCCCGAACCATTTGGAACTTGGCGGCCCCCTTTACCAGTTTCGGTTTCTAATATGATTATAATCTACTGTTGGATGACAATGCAAACAATGGTTACAAGAATAGTTTTAAACTTACGCGCGCCACTTCAGGGCCACGTGTTTCTAACTACAACCCCCATTTTCGAAAAAGGCCTTTTCCTGTACGACTTTTTACCTGTGTGCCAAAATTAGATTTGCCAATTTTCCCAAACAAGCTGTAGACGTGAGAATTAAAACGGGAACCATGTCCTTAGCTAGTTAGCTTGTAACAAAAATTCACCGTTATTAAGGGCACTTTTTCTCTGTAAAGGACATGCTCCCACAGTTTAATGGTTAGGTTTTCTTCGTCACTAGACCTAAGACACTAGATTCCACCGATTTGCAAAGATTTTTACCGTATGGAGAATTTACACCAGTAGGCTGAAATCAGGTATAAGCTTGTTTACAGTTAAAAGACAATCTGCCACTGAGCTGCCTCAAAAGGGTCAAAGGGTTTTAGCGAGCGTTAACCGCACCCGGTCATCTGCCCGACGTAGCCGTAGCCCTAAGGCCCTATGTCTGCAGCACCCGGAATGGATTCCAGGTGGAGCCGCCTTTTTACATCTGGTAACAATTAAGCTCAGCAGTTAAGCTTTGATAACAATTAAATTTCATCTACTTGGCGGTGACACACTAGCGGGTGTCTAGATTTAGTCTACAATTTTGGAGGTGCTGCATCACCCACTTTTCTTCCTAGATTGTTTGCAACAATAAACCCATCTACTTTTGTTGACAACATGGCGCCGCCGAGTCAGCAGATTAGCTAGCTCATCCTGATCCTCCTCCTTCCTTATTCACGTGAGTAATTCTACGGATTGACTCGTTTTTAAATTATCTTTATATGAAACTGGTGACGGTACTGGGAGCAACGCACTCCTCACATTTTTTTATGCTCACCCAGTTTTTCTCTTAGAAACCATTTGACATTTTTGTCTGTCAAAATGGCGAAACGAGATGAGACCTAGTAGTCCGGTGCAATTAGCGCTTTAGGTCGGACAAACTTCCCATAAAGATGAAACTTGACAGATATGCCCAGAAATATTCCCCGAGTAACGTACTAAAAGTCCCCTAAAATTCCACTGGAGCTTCGCTGCCATTTTGAAACGTCGGCTACCAAATTGTCTATTTTCTTAAATATCGCACAACCTATTACTCCTACCGTAAATTTTATACAGACCTAAACTAAAGATAACAAAAGTCTCTACAAGAAGGACTTGTATGAAGGTTTCGTTAAAACCAACCGTTTTTTTTTTTTAATCTACTGACTTGCTGAAAACGTGATGATTTTGAAAAAAAAATGGCCCCCCCCCGCTCCCAACCTATTTGGGGGGAGGGGGGGGGGGGGGCTGAAAAAGTTTCACATCTGGCAACCAATTTGCCCATTTGGTTTCAGTCAGTACATGGGAAGAGGAGTCTAAAAATCCCGGGTCTCAATTTTTCATGCCGGTTTCAACCGGTTTTTTGGCGTAACTCTTTGACCGTCAACAAATCAAAAGCATATTGTGGACCAAAAACGTTCAGCACACAAAAGTGATATACACCCTTTACGTAAAAGCAACCCTTGAACTCCAAAATCGTATTTAAAGTATAATTTTATTTGCTCGAAGGCTCCTTATTTTCATTTGGTTGTTAAAAGGATTTTCGTGTTCCAAGTGCTCTTGCGAGCCCTCTAATAGCTCGAAGTGGACATGCTTAGAATTTTCTGAAAGGTGGGATCTATTCTTTACATCAATCCTAACAAAAATTGTTTACCTTAGATAGGGACCGTCCTACGCCCGTTTAAAGGGGAAGAGGTAATGGCTGAGAGGCGAATGTGTATGGTGATTTTTGAATTCAAACTGCTCTTACGAGCCCTTTAATAACCCAAAATGGACAAGCTTTCTGAAAGGAGGGATCTATTCTTTCCATCAATCCTAAGCGAAATAAAACTTGTATACATATACAAATATGACCATTACAATGGCACTTTGAAATTGAAACTAGCCGCAACACCAATTACAGTTACACCTTAAAAGGTGGGGATCTATTCTTCTCATCAATCCTAACTGAAATTGTTTCGGCTAGGGCGGTCCCTATCTAGCCGAAACAATTTCAGTTAGGATTGATGAGAAGAATAGATCCCCACCTTTCAGAATACCCTAAGCATGTCTATCTCGGGCTATTAGAGGGCTCGCGGGGGCACTTTGAATTCAAAAATTGCCTTGCTCTTTCGCCTCTTCGCTATTATCTCTTCACCTTTAAATGGGTGTAGGAGGTCCCTATCTAAGGTAAACAATTTTTACGACCTACTTCGCAGGAGTTTGTCTGGGTCCCTATTGTCAGGCTGCCTTGTGAGGTTCGTTTCATCTTTTTAAAATGTTTTAACTTGTGCTTTTGTTGTTGATTTGTGGGTTACAACCAATATTGACTTTAGCTCCTTTGGCTGAAATATTTTTTCCTTGATAACGGGTCGTGGACTGACCCGAAACGTCGCATTTTTACTGTTGTTACATATGAACCTTGTTGGTTTTTTTTATTTTTCAATACTCATGTGGTGCTTTTTACGTCTTGGTGTGCTGCACAAACACAAGTTAGATAGTGTGACGTCTATTACGTACGGAAGTAACGAAAAATACGCCCGTGTTGACAAAGCCTTTCACGGTTATTGTTGTTTTAAACTCCAAAATTTCACAGACAGGGCTGGCGTCTAGGCAAACCAAGCAAATTATGACGGCACATCTTCTTAACTCACAATATTACTGCTGTGGAGGTTTGACTCACTCTCAACAGTAGCTGTGACGACAGAAGAAGGAGACAGGCACAATTCTGTTTGTTATTCCAATTGGTAATTCCAAGGATCTTTTACATGCCACAAACTACATGAGCACGAGGCATTATATAGTCCTTCTCTTCCCGAAAATGCCAGGGGTGTCGTGAGGTCAGGCTCGAATCAGGGACCTATGGGATTTGGGATACTCAAACCAGGACACCTTTACCCCGTACGATAAAACATGGTTGGGTTTTTGTCAGGACAGCAGCAAAAGGCTGGTTTTACCGGTTTTTAGCACAGATACCTGAAGATCCAAACCTGAATCATGGTATACGAATACTGACTATAGTTGGAGGTTTCTAATTTAAAATACGTGAATTGAAAAAGGAAAAGTCTGTTATAAAACTTCAACAATTATAACAGTTCAATTTGCGAGGAAATTAACAGGGCATTTTTACACAATTAATTTCATACAGCAATGGAAGGACAGGGACGAAGTCTTATTTGGCACCAGGCAAAACGGAATAAAGCTTCTAGACTCTAGTTGCCGAGTAGTAAGGCATGGTTGCTACAGATTATAGCTATCCGAATTCCAGATTCCAGTTTTTGAAAGTTCTAGATTCCAGGCATGGAAATAGTTAAGTGCGCATGTGCGATGAACAGTCCACTTCCTTTACATCTCTGGTTAAAGGTCATCAGCACCTGAAGGAAAAAAGCTACAAACAACCATCTCCCCAAGATGACAGTGTTCATAAATAAACAGCCAAGACTAATTGTGTAGTTGTAGAAGTGTATAAAGAATAGCCAATGAAATTAGTCGTAGTACCGTAGTCAGCGGCGTAGCTACAGGGTGGCAAGGGCGGCCCCCAGCCTCAGGGGGCCCCTCAGAGAAAAAAAAATTTAGACTAAAAAAAAGGCTCTTTTGTAGTACACTAAGTTTTATATTATTTTATATAAACTGTGTTTTAAAAATGAATTTTGAGCCTCGCCGTCCATCCATCCCCCATCATTAAAACGTGTGATGGTCCAGAAAAAAACGCACGAGCTCAAAAATGTCACAAGTCCTAACTTTTTTCAAAAAAAGTGAAAAAAGGTACCACTTAACTGGAGTACGAAAAAGAGGTTCCTGTTTTCACTACAACAGAATTTTTTTTAATTAGAAAAAATATGGACTTAGATATGGACTTAACTCTCCATTTCTGTCCAAAGTAAAAGGAATTCCGTTTACTAAGAATACTAGTAAATTAGTCGTGATTCTATAATCGTGAATATAGGAACAAAATATTAGATTTGCCTATGCTATTATGCACTTTGCTACAAGTCAAACGGTAACAAAAAACTGAAACGAAATAATATCATGCCACAATTCAAGTTATTAAGTGTTGTGATTCATGTTTTAAAGTGGTGTGTGCAGTAAAGAGAACTGGAACAAGCACAGCAAAAGCGAGTAAAAACAAAACTTTATATTTCGGTATCGGAAATGTCAAGCAGGCAATACCTTCATCAGAGAACAATAAAAAGTAAAAACACCCTTACATTTTGAACGTTATTTCTATTCAGCTACACCCTGTAATGAACAATATGTAAGGTCTTTTTACTTTTTATTGTGCTCGGATGAAGGTATCGCTCGCTTGACTCCCCCGATACCGAAATAAAAGGTTTTGTTTTTACGCACTTGTTCTGCTGGCTACAGTATTTTTGTCCAGTTTTACCAGTGTTGGTATAAATTAATGTTCATGTAATACATATCCGTGAGAAATAGGCGGTTAACTGGCGATAATTGCTCGTTTGCGAAAGACGGGGAAGTCCAGTGTCGAGGGGGTTGGGGAAATCATACGAGCACATAGCACAAGTGATTTCCCCTTACCCCTATGTGACCCGTTTCGAGCAGTTGAGCTATTATCGCCGATTAACCGCCTAGTTCTCATCAGGGGTGCATAAAATTCTGACAGGACAAAATTTCCCACAAAATTTTCCTACAGCTTTTTCAAATTTCCACAGCCTTTCACTATATAGGCAAGCCATTTTTCAGTTAATTTCCTCAGTTCGCTGAAATTTCCCGCGAACCTCATTCTAGCATTCTGGCATATTCTGCACCCCTGGTTCTCATGGGTATGTGTTTTAATGGTAATGGGTGACGTCAAGCTAACACGTCGACTTACTTGAGAATTTTTATTTGTTGTAATTATGAATCTTTCTTCTGTTTTTGTTGGCAATTATATTGAAATTAAGAATTTTTACTTACGAGTTATACTTTCTGAACGGAAACTTCTGTTACCATGTTGTATTGCTCTGAAAACAAAACGTATTGTACCTCTGTCCCCGTCGTCGAATTTTGTGTTTCAGGTATGACCGCTTTTCTTATTTTAAGTACCGTATTTAAATAGGGAAAAAACCGGGAAACGGGAATGATATTTGTATTTAAGGGACGTCTTCAGGAAAAATACACGAAAACTGTATGAATACCACCACAGCAACAGTCTGTCTGTTGAATTTTTGGTGAAAACGTATCAGCTTCTTCAGAACCGCCAACAAAGCTTTAGAAAAAAATTCGTCACATCTCACCGAACAGTCTTAAAAAGGAGGCACTTTCAAACGTGTGTAGCGTTGTTTGAAAGTGCCTCCTTTATAAGATCGTTCGATGTGATGTGACGAATTTTTTCTAAATCTTTGTTGGCGGTTCTAAAGAAGGTGATAGGTTTTCACCGAAAATTCAACGGACAGACTGTTGCTGTGGTGGTATTTGTGTATTTTTCGAGTATTTTTCCTGAAGATTTAAATAGGTTACGGTAAGACATGTAAAACGTGCTGCAAGACTTGGAAGTGCCAGTGGACCAATTTTCGTAGTGGTATGCCCGGTTGTTGCCTAGCTTGTGGAGATCAACGTTTCACGAAGTTTTTTTTTCATGTGTAGGCCCGAAAAAATATCGTAAGTCGCGAATAGGCCTGTTTACTTTGGCTTTGCTTTCGGGTGTATGGGTTGAATTTTTGTAGCGTAGTTATGAAAAGTTGATCATTGTAATATCTCGTGGTGGAGTACAGAATGGGTAGACTCCCCCGATAAAAGTGTTGGGTTATCAGAAAGTGTGGGTTATCAAAATTAACCCACGGTGACGTGTGTGTGTGGGCTCCTTAACTGGATATAACGGCCACAGTCTTAGTATGGCATTGTGTTAGCGTGATGTCACCACCGTGCATTAAATACTATTCTCAACTGTCATCAATAGTAGTATAGTAGGAGTCGGTCAGTAAGCTTAGAGAGATTTTTGAAGGGCCAAACAGCAGATGTTAAGTGGAAGATATCACCATTATCTCAGTTGTTTTTTGCCGCTTGAGGGAGGAAACCGGAGTACCCCGAGGAAACCTTCGTGCAACAGGCAGGAAACAACTGGCGAATAACCCAGAGAAGGGTACACACTTCCCTTCAGTGCAGTGGCGTAGGTAGGAATTTGGGCAACATGTGCCTAAGCAGAGGGCAACATGTGCGTAAGGAAGACCTGGTACCTGATGGTGGGAGAGGATTTTTTGGCCGATGGATGTTAACTTTTTTTCTTACCGACCTATGGGTTGGTTGTACAACAAATTCTAAACACTACAACTTTCAGTGAACAAATAGTCAAATGCCAATTACAGGCCTTCAGTACTGTACTAGGCCTACAATAAATAAAATGATAAAAATAATCTAGCATACCAAACAGTTGTTTATTTACTGGCGAAAAGGGCAACGTGTGCGAACAGTGAGGCACACCCTTATCTACGCCACTGCTTCAGTGGGATCGAGCACTGGTGTTCTTAGCGACATTTGTGTTTTTATTTTTTACCGATACTTATAAAATATTAAAAAATTGCCAACTGAAGGTTGCAAGTTCTTATCTCATCTCAGCCACGCCGTAAAAGTGTCTGTATTGTTCCTAAAGCAATAATAGAGCAGTGACATTTGCCGCCATATTGGCACCAGTATGGGTTTTGGAGGGCATAACTACAAGGTGCACTACATAAAAATGGAGGGAAAAACAACGGAAGAGCGGATTTCTTAGGCCTAAAATAACGTTGTTATCAACAACAAAAATCGCACGTTTTAGGTCTAAGAAATCACTCTTCACAGCATCGACTTCAGTATGACGCCCTTCTGTTTCTCTCTGCAGTGCCCCTTGCAGCTAACCCATTAAGGCTCCAGAATAGTTATATACAATATTAGTACGTCGTGTTACTGCTCTATAGGAACATGAAAGTACAATCATGGCTTAGCTTTAAATAATTTCAGAATCTATTATGTTATCTACTTTATTTGCGTTGTAACGGCGGATGCTACGACGGAGTAGGTGCTTGTAGCATCGCCGGAGCCTGGTGTAACTGGATCTTACTTATTATCACTCTGGGTTGACTTTGAGTACTTTTTAGTTAAAACAGCACAACTGCTACAGTCCCGGCATAGGGAATGGAGCTTCGATGCCCTAATAATGTAGGCTAACCAGTAATAATATGCGGGTAACGCTGCCACCAAGGTGGGAAAAAGCTAGCTAAGTTAATTTGAAGAGAATTATCTAAAATGTTCACTTCCAGCAATCATCAAAATAGTATACCAACTGGCGTTTAAAACTCCTGGTTTTTATTTTTAACAAACATGTTAAAGGTGACACTTAACATTTGGAATACTGTACACAACTTAGCTTTGGATTAAAAGCATCTTCACGAATTTTACATTAAATTCATTCACTGGAACTCGGGTTTAGTTCAAAACAATTTCAAATAGAAACAGTGGTTTAGGCAACGGGGATTTCGCAAAAGAGCCCTCTAAATTACAAACAGCCTCGACTGACTTATAATAGTAGACCTGTTTTACAGTTCTTTTTCAAATGGTACTCCCACAAGATCAAACCATACCCATCGGAATTCACATTAGAAAAGAGATGTACACTCCATGAAGTACTGAGCTTCTGCAAATCTGACCCAATGGCCTTTGTTTACATTATGTTAATGAAATCGGTGACATAAAAGCTGGTTTTTAGGAAGGGACCGTGAACCCTTACGTTATGGCCGTTAACATCCTAAATGCCGATGGCTTAACGAACCATAATTTACTTTCAAAGCTAAAGGTTTAATTTAATTTAAACTATAAATTTTGAATTGAGGAGTCCAAAAAATAAACTTTTAAGTTAAACTAAGTTACATACGAACCACTACTTTTTTTCCCGGCATGGCAATAATTGGACCGTGACATCTTCACTCCCGACCGGCGTAGCTACCTCTAGCTTTGAGATTCCTGAGCTGTGCTAACGAATGTCTCCTGTAGCTGGGTTTTGTACCTGCTGCTTGGCAGCCAGGTCGAGGGAAAGGGCGGCCGTGTAGGCGAGCGACGGGGGGTAGAGTGGGGTAGAGAAACCTTGGGAGGAGGAGAAACTGATTCAGACCGGCCAGGCTCTCAATACCGGAAGTAGGCGCAGCGCGGACGGGCAGGGTAGCTTTGCGTTCTGAGTGCAGGGGGAATTGAATACTGTGATCTGGTTGGAAAGGAATATTGGCAGTAAGGAGAGCAAAGGGAATGCCGACTTTTGTGAACTGGGAGGCTTTATTTACTGAGTTTTGAACTCACAACGTGAAGAGGCCTATAAATTAAAAACTACGATATTATGTATCGCAACTATTGAAGGAAGGGGGGGGGGGACGAAGTGTTAGCTCAGAGTAAACTGGCTTTAGGAGTAAACTGATATTTACAAGACATGATTTTAATTGAAGGAAAGCTAGTTTGTTTTTCTTTCGTTTGGTAGCTACGGTCGAAGATGCTATTAAAAATAAACATAAAATAAACACTGGGTCCATCAAAATACACAAACATAAACGAAGAGCTTCTCATGGCAAGAATTTAAGTTTACTAAAGTGCATTTGAGCACAAAATAAAAGATTAAATATACCTGCTTAGTATTTAATTCTGCTATAACGCATTTAAGTTAATTTTAGTTGTTTGCAGAAGCAGACAAGTAAATGTTTAACAGTCGGACAATTTTCATAAATAACGTAAGTCGTCACTCGTTTTACAAATAAAAAATATCGTGTGTATCCTTACATGTATGTGAGGTTAAGTACCATAAATGGAAGCCCCTCCTAAAACACAACTAAGCTAGTGTGTTTGGCTTTATGCCTGAAAGAACAAAATACAAAATATACAATGTTTGGAAAACGGCGACCGGAAATGAAGTTCACTACGGCACAGTTTGAGCGATTTTTCTTAGTGATGTCAATTTTTACTGAAGATGAAATTTACGGATCTGTTTCCGTGGAAAGTTAGAGGATGTATTCTTCCATTAAGAGCTGCAAGAATTGGTCGATTTGCTGCATTTTCCATGGAGATATGCCTATTCAAGTAGCGAGGTCTTTTGGTGCTTGAGTGCCAAATTAACACTGGCGATAGCCAGTGTTAGTAAGGGTCGACCTAGGACCTCCGTGTTAAACTCTCAACTTTGAGAGCTTATAACTCCGTCAAAAGTAAACATATTTAAACCAAATTTGGAATCTAGCCTTGACTAGTAAAGGCCTGTCTGCAGTCCAAAAATTGTGAAATTCGGTCCAGCCAAACCCGAGATGCAGACAAGGGCCAAATAGACAACTTCTTGTTCAGCTTCTTGTTGTTGTTGTTGTTCTGGGGATACTTTCGTCTGTCCTCTCTACAGGTCAAACCATTTGTCCTATAAAGCTGGTTCTTAGCTCATTTTACAGGTATTGCTCTGTAGATGTGCCCTTTTCATAAGGCCTTTTCTAATTGGTCAAGTGGTTCAGGGGTTACGGAGCTTTAAACCACCAGATTGATTGTTTTACATTGTTTTAAACATTGTTATTATGCAACAATACCAATTAGCAAACATCAGCTGCGAGACATAGACTGAAGATTAAAGGATTTGTTTCTATTGTTAACATTGGCGATAGCCAGATTAGTGAGGGTCAGCCTAGGGTCTCTTGTGTTAAACTATCAGCTGTGACCGCCAACTGCACTGTTTTACAGTTTAGCTGCAATTCTAAAAGTAACACGAATTAATAAACAAAAACGGAACGTTAAATGTTTAGAGTAAGGATCTAAAAGTCAAAACCTAGAAGGAACACGGACAAGCTTTGACAGTTAGGGTCTAGGTGTAAAATTTTGTCAGTAAGAGGCTGGAAA
>JAHWFP010007319.1:0-16510 GCA_023313725.1 Lithobius niger
CACGTGTGTTCCTTTTAAGGAAACTGTTTCCATAATTTGTAGCGACAACTAGCCCTTATATTGAAGATGGTTTGGCGCGAAGAGAGGTCTTTCCCAACAAGAACGCAACAAGGACAGAACTCTATGCACGAACTGTCTTGTTGGACAATTTCTTGATTCATGTGCGGATTGTTAAATGTTTATTTTTTGTAAATTGCGTTATGTCTAAGGAAGAAGTAAAGAAGTTTGAATTTAACAAGTCTGCAGTGAACCCTTGAAATTACATTGGTGGCAGCGGTGTAGCCGTACTTTCACGTCGAGGAAGCAGCTGGATTTCATGACGATTTGTTCGAGTTTCAACGGTCAGGGTGCTGTCGTTGTGTCTACATTGGCAGTGGTGAAGCAAATTGCGTCTGCATCAAGTGTAAAGTAAATACATTGGTGACAGCGGTCAAGCTGGACTTATACGTCGAAGAAACCAGCAGTTTTGGCTTACATCCGGACTTTCGCGTTAAAGGGACACAGCTGCGTCGAAAGTCGGCGGTCAAGTCAACTTAGATGGTAGTGGTGAGCTTCTCCAACTCAGTGGGTTCACTTTCCACGGCAGAATTTCGACTTTGGCGGCAACCATCGTGGGAGGAAGATTAAAGGGGCTTCCTGCTGTTCAAGAAAGACGAGTCAAGAGACGGAAAAGCTGAGCTGGCAGACAAGATTGCGACTGGACGAGGGACGGAGAACATTCCGATCAGCGAGAGTGGGCGGTAATGCTGCACTTCGTCGTGTGAGAAGGAAAATTTCGGCGAATTCCGGTAATGGAAGAAGCGAAATAGAGTTTGAAGTCATCGTCAGTGCAAGCCTGGGTTCGTCAGTTTGGATGTAGAAGTCGTCTTGGCAGCGTCTCCACAACGCGGCAACAGGTGAGCTGTGGCAAACTTTTTTACACTTTGGTATTAGGGCGTTTGGGGAAAAAGTGTTGTTTGAAGCTTGCGGGAACTGTTGTGCGTGTTGGTGCTATTTTTTTTGATTGTTGGTTGCTTAGGTAATTAAGTAATTTTACAATGGAGTTGCTTAGTGATAAAACTGTGGTTGATTTGAAAGCTGTGTGTGAGGAATTAGGGTTGCATGCGCCTAAGAGAAAAAGTGAAATTCTGGCTATGTTTAAAGGTGGGTTGGAGGGAGGAACTTTGTTGGTGGATGATCTCGCAGAAGCAGTTAAAACTGTAGAGGAGGCTAAAAGGGTAATAAATGAAGAAAAAGAGAGGGAATTACAAGAAAAAGAGAGGGAATTACAAGAAAAACAGGAACTAAAAGAGAGGGAATTAAGGGAAAGGCAGGAAAGGCAAGAAGAAAAAGAATTAGAGAGGGAAAGGATAAGTGTAAGAAAAGCAGAATTAAGAAGGGAGGAGGCTTTAAGAGAGAGGGAGGACGAATTAGCAAGGGAAAAATTAGCAAGGGAAAAAGAATTAAGAGAGAGGGAGGACGAATTAGCAAGGGAAAAATTAGCAAGGGAAAAAGAATTAAGAGAGAGGGAGGACGAATTGGCAAGGGAAAAATTAGCAAGGGAAAAAGAATTGGGAGAGAGGGAGGACGAGTTAGCAAGGGAAAAATTAGCAAGGGAAAAAGAATTAAAGGAAAGGGAGGAAGAATTTGAGAGGGAGAAATTGGCTAGGCTAGACGAAATTGAAAGAGAAAAGTTAGCTATAGAAAGAGAAAGATTGGATCGTCACGAAGAGCTAGAACGGGAGAAGTGGGAACGGGAAGATAGATTAACGAGGGAGAAACAAGAGCATGAGCTGCGTATTAGCGAAAATGCTAGGCAGCATAATGATGAAATGCAGGCAAGAGAGTTGTCCTTTAAGCAAGAACGATTAAAGGTAAAAACAGAGTCTGTACAACAAGAAAAACGTTACGACATGTCGAAGTTGTGCCAACCCTTCAGGGAGAAGGAAGACAACATATTAGTTTTCTTGTCTGGTTTTACTAGAATTTGTGATAGGATGGGCTTTAACAAAGAAGAGTGGCCTTTCAGATTGTTATCTTTGTTAACAGGGAAAGCGCGGGAAACGCTCATGCGTCTTTCTGATGATGACTTTGCAAAGTTTGATCTGTGTGTGAAAGCTCTTAAAGTAAGATTTAATGTTACAGAGCAGTGTTTACATAACCAGTTTAGGTCAGCAAAAAAAACTGATAAACAAACGTACTTAGATTTTGCTCACACTTTGACAACACTGGGTACTGAATGGGTTAAGGAACTTGATTGTGGGGATTCTTTCCAAAAATTGTTCCAGCAGGTATTAATAGAGGACTTTTTGAATAAGGTACCAAGTCCGATAAGAGTATGGCTTATTGATAAGGGTAAACAAGAGTCTGTTTTGAACTTAGCTTCGCTTGCAGACGATTACTGCGCTAATCGCCAAGAAGCAGTTCTAAGACAGGGGAGTGGTTCAGACAATGGAAAAGGCGGACCACAGGGCGGAAATAATTACCGTGGAGGGGGTAACAATGGTAATGGTTATGGCAGGTATCGGAATGGTAATGGTTATCAAGGTAGTCAAGGTAACAGAAACAATGGAGGCAACCAAGGGAATGGTACTAGTAACTATGGGAACGGTAACAATGGTAATGGTAACAATAGCAATAGTACTAGAAATGGTTCAGGTAATAATGGTACGAGCAATGGTACTACAGCTTCGGCTTACAATGCGCAAGCAAGGCCGCAAGCTAACGACAATAATCAGTCTGGTAGGAGAGCGCCTTTAAAGGCGGACGAGCCACGTAAGTGCTACATTTGCAGCTCGAGCTCGCACTTGAAAAGGGATTGTCCCAACAATGGTACCAAAGCCTCAGTGGGAAATGTATGTACTCAATTGCCTAGTGTACACAGTGGAAAGGAGGTTAGCTCTTTTAAAGGCAAAAGTGGTGCACAGTCGGTGGAAAGCCAGTTATGTAAGAAATGTACAATTAATGGAAAGCCTGGTAGTTATTTGCTGGATACAGGTGCATTTATGGATGTGGTTTCGAGTAAAATAGTAGAGCCTAGTTCGTTCACAGGGAAACGAGTTGTTTTGTCGTCAGTTGTAAGTCAAAACGTGACAGACTTTCCTGTAGCAAAGGTAAAATTGGCAACGGAAGATGGCTACATTATGCTGGAATGCGGCGTGTCGCCATTTTTTAAGGACGAAGCATACGACTTTCTGCTTAGCCAAAAGTCTTATGAAAAGCTACAGAAAATTGAAACAAAGGTAAACAACACACGGAATGCGATAGCTAGGTTGAAAACAGGTATCAATGGAAAGAAAAGTAACGAAAAGCAGGCTGTAGATCGATTTATTGATGGTGATGTATTGGATGATCTTTTTAAAGTTGAAGATGAGGAAACGGAGGAAAGTGTTAGAAATGTTGCGAGTGAAAATAAGGTAATTGCTGAAAGTGGTGTCAAGGTCGAAGATAATGGGCTTGCACAAAAGGATAAAGATGATCAGTCACAATGCGTGTTAGTCAATAAACAAGCTAGTGTTGTGGCCGACTCTGTAAGGAGTACGGAAATTAGTAAAAAGGTTGCAGGGAAAGAAAATGTAGGTTTGTTGGCAGCAGGAATTCAAGACTTGTTAGCTGTTAAAGCTGAAGTTTTAAAGCAAGGGCAGGTGCTTGATCCTGGGTTGGAGGGATGTCGAGTGGCAGCTGACATTGAAGGTACATCGTTTTTTAGGAAGGATGATGTCTTAAGTAGGAAATGGTCGGCAGCAAATGGCACTAAGACGGGTGACCAGGTAGTGGTACCTAAAATGCTTACGGAGCAACTGGTAAGGATGGCACATGTTAATGCCTATTTTGGGCACATGGCCACGGAAACGAACATTGCCAGGTTGCAAGAAGTATTGCATGGGCCAAGAATGTGTGCACAATGTAAAAATTGGATAGAGTGGTGTGAAATCTGTAAGAAATATAGAAAAGGTGTGAGGAAGGGAGAGGGCGAAAGGATTTTAGTTCCGGTTGTAGAAGAGCCTTTCATTAAGGTGGAAGTGGATTTCGTGAAGCCTTTCAAAGTGACGTCTGACGGAAATGCGCATGTCTTAAGGGTTTGTGAGAGGGCGACTAGGTATCCTGAAGCAGTGGCTGTCAGGGGGGCTAACTCACACATGGTAGTAAATGAAAGCTTAGCGATTTGTTCAGGGGTTGGGTTCTCGGTGGAACTCCGATCGAATGTTGGAAAACCGTTTGTTTCTGAACGGGCTGCTTGTTTATTGAAGGAGTGTGACATCGGCCTTGTAACTAGTATGCCTTATCATTCACAGTCTCACGCTGTAGAAAGGTTGCACAGAACGATGGTAGACTGTAGCAGGGCTTTGGATTTTGAGTATCCCGACAAGGAGAACGATGTTTTAGCACCAGCTAAGTTTACAAGTACGTCTACTTTTTGTGAGTCGGCAAACGTCTCTCCAGCGGAGTTAATTCACGGAAGTAAGGTGAGGTTAAAGAGGGAAATCGCAGATGGAAAGAGGGATAGATGGACAGATGAGTTTGCACGAGTTACTACTAGTAATGAGGTTGGAGTCAATGGAAATGGAATGAAAGGTAAAGAGTTATACAGGCGATCTCAGGTGTGGGATTCAGGAGGGAAACCTGGGAATGTCACGAGCAGACAAGTAAACGAGAAAGCTATTAGTGGCCCTCGGTCTGTGAGGGTAAAGGAAATGTGTAGGTGCCTAGTTGTAGTGAAAGTGGAAGCAAAATCTGCTTTATTGGTTATAAACACGAAGAAAAAAGTCAAGTCTAGGTTAGGATTGACTGGTGATGGCTTGCACATGTTAAACAACTATGCAAAGTTGGTATTGCCTTTAGGTGTCAGTGTAAACAAAGGGGCACCAGACAAAGTGAGAAGGGACAACAGTTGCGCGAATGCTTTTCACAAGCTGAAGTGTGTGCTTGCTTCTCCCAAAGTGTTGTTGAATTCGGTTTCTGACAAAGTTTTCTTGTTGTTGTTAACATGCAAGGTTTACAGTGTAATTGTTAGCATTGTTTGGATATGTATTGCATGTTTACTTTTTTGCTGGGGAAAGGGGGACAAACGCCCTAATGCTGAGTGTAGGGGGGTTTGCCATGGCAAAAATGTGTTTTCTCCAGTGGTGAACAGTACTTTTGAGTTGGATCCAGGGAGGTGGATTGTTGTGTGTGGTATTTTGTGGTATGGTGTGTTTAGGGTGGCAAGAGAAGAGATGGAGCGAAAAGAAAGTTTTTTTGAAGGCTTTCTTGTGGTGTGTTGGAAGCATAAGTGGATGGATTGCTAGTTAAAGAGAGAGTTTCCTGAGTGCTGCAGAGTGTAAAATTGGTGTGTCGTATTTGGTGTGTCAGTGGGGCCGTTTGGTATTGAGATGGTCCTGTTGCCGTGTTGTGGATGTGGAGTGGTGTTGTGGAGTGCAGTGGTGTGTAGCAATGTGCAGAAGAGTGCAGCGGTGTGCAGCAGTGTGCAGAGGTGGCAGTGTGCAAAATGTGTTGTGCAGTGTTGGTGTGTTGTGCAGTGCAGCCACAGTGCGGTGATGTGTTTGTGCTCAGAGGGTTGGAGATTGTTCTTTGCCTTCTGTGCAGCGTTCCAGGTGATATGCATCACTAGTGGCCTGCACTTACCGTGATTTGTTGTGGACGAATCACAGCGTTGGGTTGGAGGTGTAAAGTTGCCATCTCTTGCTTGCTGACTTGACCGTAATTACCTAATGACTATAATTAGAGCTAATTATGGTGTTCTACTCAACGATGAAAAGAAACATTGGCCAACTTTCGAATGCCGGGTTTTTGGTTATTATTCCACGTGCGAGACACGTGTGTTCCTTTTAAGGAAACTGTTTCCATAATTTGTAGCGACAACTAGCCCTTATATTGAAGATGGTTTGGCGCGAAGAGAGGTCTTTCCCAACAAGAACGCAACAAGGACAGAACTCTATGCACGAACTGTCTTGTTGGACAATTTCTTGATTCATGTGCGGATTGTTAAATGTTTATTTTTTGTAAATTGCGTTATGTCTAAGGAAGAAGTAAAGAAGTTTGAATTTAACAAGTCTGCAGTGAACCCTTGAAATTACATTCTCTTAAGTTTTAAGTGTACACACGGATGCGGTGAGCCATTGCAGTACACATGAGAGGATCATTCATTAAAAGATTAAAGCACGTGAGAGGCTCCTACCTTAAAAGATTAAGTGCATTTAAAAGAAAATGAGATTGTTTTCTTCCTTTCTTGTGGCACTGTACTTTTACAATAACATCCTGAAGGCTTATTCAAAGCTTTCCAAACTGGCATGGCACTGGCAAAGTAACCGACAACACTAAATTTTGATGATTGGTGGTTCAGAGATACATTTTAATGGTAATGTCATACATACTATAAATTTCAGTGATCAAGGTGTAATTGTAACTGAGTGTGACAGCACTCTCCGTTACAATTTTTGATATCAGCTAATTTTGGCAACTAACTGAAAGAGGACCATTGCAAAGTTAACTACTCGGCTTACTGATTAGGGCCCAGCAGTCTGATATATTACCCAGATCCATTATTACCTATTTTTCGATAGGCTGAACATGCTTTAGGTCGAGGTATGATCGCAGGTTTTCCATTTCTATCAGAAGATCTGCCCACCCACCCTCCCTTCTCCCACTTCTTAGATACTATACTGGTGAAAAAAGTTCTGGCAAAACAGTATTCAGCGAGTTCAGTTACACAAGATTAGTTTTTTTCTGCTGACTGTAACACCTGCAGTTCCATTCATTTTAGTCATCATTTTAGCCATTCCACCTGCACTGCATAGATGTGACTGGGCTCTGTATTGAAAACTACAGACTTTCATAAAATCAAATGTTCAATCGCCTTTTCACCTGAACTTAAATGATGGCATGTAAATAATTAGACGTACCGTATCGATTCTCAACGCCTTTCGGTGATGGTGGTATTTTAAAGATATGGTATTTCAGTGTAGGAACCAGTGATGTCCCAACATTGTACATGGTACCATCCCGATCACAGATGTAGTGTGATGTGCAAAAGTTGATTCCAATGGCTTTCCACATGTCAAGCTGTAAGTCAAACAAAAACAACACAGTGAAACAACCACAATGGATTTATGCAAAGAATTTTCAAACAGGATCTATGAGGTATGACGGCCTATTAGGTAATGAGAAGCCCTTCAACTAACTCGATGGATGCTACGTAGAATAGATATAATGATAACTTAAACGTATCCCAGAAAGTTAACATTATATTGCGGTAGTTGTTTTGTATCTTTTTTGTGACCATTGCTTAGACTGGGCAAATTATTATACGTAATATCCCAAGAGCTAAGGAAATTATCGATAATTTTTTCAACTCGAGTGTTTTGGCCCTATAAACTGATGAGTGCTATTTAGGCAGGCTTTAATTTCACGAGTGCGAATCATGAGGGAAATTATCTGCCAATAAATAGCACAAGTGAGTTTATTGGGCCAAAACACTAGCGTTGAGTAAAATTTGATAATTTCCAAAAGCTCGCGGGGTATTTAGTTACAGAATTTCTTGTTTTTTTTTTTCATTATTCTGCATTCTCAATTATGTAGAATTAAAAAGATTTGAAAGTCGCAGTGGTCCTCCAAATCTCGGCATGCCGATTTGCGCCATGTTGCCAGAAATAAAATTAATATTCATGTTCTCATTGGCGTACACATCCATACATTTTTACTTTAAAGGAATACTAAACCCTCACTTTTCCAATTTTTTTAATGATAGCTAAGACCCTTAAAACCCCTTCAAAACTTATAAAATGTCGCTTGCCTTCTTACTTACGTCGTAATAAATTAAAATAAGTGTGTTTTTCAAGACACCCAACCAAACGTAGCACTGCGAGAGCTCGCGACTATGGAGGTTTCGTGAAGCAGCGTGACGTCAAAACCATAACGGAAGTGGGGAGCGCATCCTTCCCGTCATGCAGCACGCGCGACCACTCTCTGCTTGTATACAAACACAGCTACCAACAACGCTGTCGCTGTCAATTCGTTGCAGCCTTATCAGTTTGAACCTGTTGCAAGTGGTAAACGGAAGGTAAAAAGATGCGAGATCGCTAAGAAAACACTAAAGAAGCCAGAAGACCCGTGGGATCCCGCCAGCGATGACCTGTCGTGGTGTAGATGACAGAAATGCCCGCACTACGAGAGTCCCAGGCGATGCCGTTTTGTTTCTGGCGCACGCGCAGGTCACGCTGACAGGTGGGAGGCGCCGTTAAAGTAATGCGTCACGACGCGTGGTGGTTCAAACGGGATTTTCTTCAGAGCTTGTGCATCGTCTGCTTAAATCAGGTAGTTTAAAAATTTGTACGGCTTAAACACTGACACCCATTGACGTCGGATACCTGTTAACATTAATTCCAGTATCTGAAGTATCGATAAAAAAATTCATTGTTGGAGGTTTTAGTATTCCTTTAAACAATTTTGCAATAATAAATTAGTAAATATAGTACATACTTTAACTTTTTATACAATTGCAAGAGTTAGTGAAAAATATCAAAAATGGAGTGTAATAGGGGGCCTAAATTATAAAACTGCACTCTGAATTTGTTGTTAGGTCCTAATGATGAAGCCGAGCTTCACCAGCTGGCAGCAGCTTCAATGTGTCAATGTGTCACTTGGTTAGGTTACACAAACCACCAATGACACAATCCGTATTTCGAAAGAAAGGCCTTCCGGACTGTCTTGGGCACAAAAATACATACTTTTATGTGAAATGAATGCAACAAACGTGTTGTAACATGTCAACATTGTAACGTTTGAAGCGAGTGACTGCCGGAAGCGTATCAACTTAAGAATGTACTCGCCATTGCATTACAATGCATGCACCAATGAAAGCTACAGGATATTGCCTTACTGATTTAGTTTTAAATTTAGCTAATAAACATCGACCAACAGTGATAACACGCAGAGCCTCCTGCAGTAAAGGCTGTTTCAGAACAAGCCAAATAAGGCGACTAAAATCAAGTGTAGAGAACGTTTGCTAGGTGCCGCCATTTCTACACCAAGTGGCAAACTTTTGAACTAACCGACGAGGTTTCCAGATTCTGTTAACTGATGACGCCACTTGGCAAATATGCTGTGTCGCTATTTGTGTCGCCTTTTTGCGGAGCATTATGGGACGCACAGCTGATACGGCCTTTACTGTAGGTGGCTCTATAACACCACAATAGCTTTCGACAGCTGCTGAAGTGTTACCACTGTAAGTCGGTTGTGATTGGGCGAATTTAGTATGCGATCTAAAGAACAAATTACTCTCAGGGAAATTCTCGAAAATATTTCTACAGGCTTGTATTTCCGTCAGTATTAATGTGTTCTGCAGTTGTCAGTCTAAAGCCACCTCACTGCCAAACTCAACACATCATGTTGTCCTTTTTACTGTCTACTGCCCTTTCTCTTCCTCCTCCGCATTAGGATTAGCTATCAAGGTTTCCTGGAAAGTCAATTCTCAGAATATCATTTGAAGGTTAGAAATTACAGCAGAGGTTTTACCTGAAATCATTAATGGCTTGAATTAGCAGCAGAATCTGAAGACTGTACAAACATATTCGTTATTATGGCCTTATTATATATGACTGCAAATGGACATTACAATGAGCGGTTTAACATCAAACAATTAACATAGTTTATTGGTGGATCATAGGGAAAATTGCTCGAATGTTTACACCATATTTTCCCATTGAATGTCGTAGTTTGTTGGATCATATGCAATGCAAATTTAACAGGGTTGGCATGGTATTTACCAGGGATGGTTTTTACCAGGTATTTACCAGGTTTTTACCGCCCCGGGATAAACTACTTTTTCGCAGTTTTTCCCAGTTAAAGACAAAAATAGGTGTTTAACGTGTAAAATGTAGTTATATTAGTTTTAAAAATTAAATAGTGTTAAATGTACTTAAAAGTGTCTTCAATTCAAAAGATTAGCTCAAAATATGTTTGCTGATGCAACGTTTACATAAGAAAATGAAAATAATTGTGTGTTACGAGTACAAAAATTATAATTGAAATGCTAAAAATTTTCATAATGAAAGTTTCTATGTTAGTAGTTTCACTACATTCTGTTACTTGAATTTTCGTTTCAAATAGAATTACTAAGTACTACTATTAGTGTTAATGAGCAGTTAGGCTCCAAACTTAAAAAAATGCATGTAACGGAAAAATAATTACAAAAAATAACATTTTTCCCACTTAGCCGGAATTTACCAGGTTTATACCAGTATTTATTTACCAGTACCCTGTCCAAAACTTTTTTCCTCGGAAATTGCCAACCTTGAAATTTAACAGACGCAAAAATTTACAGCGGGAAATGGTGGTAGCCTTATGGAAAACTATGCATGTTAAACGTTTGACCATACCAACTTTAGTTTAGCAAGCGCTGCACGTTGTTGTATTTTGGAGCAAAATATTGTTTCACATTAGGCCAACTAAATGCACCAGTCCAGCTCTTTTAAATTAAGCAGTATAAGTGACAAACCTTATCAAGAGTTTCCAACGTTTCTGGATTAATTCCCCTAATGAAAGAGGTTTCAGTGGCAGCGTACATTCGTCCATTCAACAAAAATAGGTTTCCTGTTACATTGTCTGTCATGTCGCTAGGCATCACTTTCGCTAGGAACCTGGAAAGAAGGTTAAAAAAAAATAGATGAAAGAATATAAGTATCTCAGTAGTACACTAGAAGTAGTTACCAAGACTGACATGAAATTTAACTTTTGGGAGTAGGAGGGGGCTTAAATTAACCCTTTATGTCGCCATTTATTATTTATTACTTACTTGCTTTAACTTTCTCATATGAAGGCCAAGACGAGAGTTGCACTCCGTCCTTGTAGGTCACCACTGAGAAACGTTGAAAGAAAAGCTCATGTGGTGCAAGAAGCTAGGAAGCTCACCCCCCGGGAGGGAGTAGGTATAGAACGATTGAATAGTAAAAGGAAAGGTCATGGATTTGAGCCCCAATTAAGAGCAACCAAGAGCAACACAGATCACCCATTTACGTTCCGACCTAAATACTGAGCCACGAGCAACCCCCTCCCCAAAACTTTGCAGCAGTCTTTTTTGGTAAATTACCTCCTCTCAATCGTGTATCTCCCTGCTCCCCCTGATTGAGGTAAAATCCCCATTGCCCACAAAACTTGTCAAGACTATGCAGTTCACTATTTGGGGCACCAAGACAAAATGACACCGAGTTCAGCCGTACACCGTACGGAAATGTAGGGCTCTTATGCCCCACTCCATTTGTGGCAGTTTGATTAAGATACCCCCTAACTCCCTTCAAATCTTGTGAGACTAGTGCCACATTGAGAGCACCAAGCCAGAAAAGAAAATTCACCTCTCCCTCTCCCACTAAATACCCCAGTAGCGGATTGTAAGACTTGCAGTTCTAAAGTCACCTATCATATCCTCACCAAGTCAAATTGTCGAATCAACTTTGAAACGAACCGAAAACCTATCTCTGACCAAATATCTACAACATTTATGTCGTAGATATTACCTCATGACGGGGTCCAAACTCCAGCCTTGGGACCCGGATGCAGCTCTTATAGCAGTTTTGTCCGGCCCACGCTTTATTTTGTTAATTTTACAAATGAATGCCTTCCAAGTAATAAATTTCCAGTAATTAAAAATTTTTGCGTAGTTTACGTAGCACTTACACTTGTGAACAAACTTTCTCACGAGTAAAGTTAGTAAAATCACGACTTCGTTCACGAATGAATGATGCACACCAGCACTGCAGTTTCGCATAACTTAAGAGTTTCTATTATAACTGCCAGTCTCGAAAAACTGGCAAGTGAGAAGCAAGCCCGTGAATCTCAATAGGACCAGACCAGGAAAAATACGCACCGCTAACAACAAGCAATTGCCTCCAGTTTGAAAAGGTGAGGACCCCTACCTTATGACGTAAATATGTAATTTGACAGATCTTGGTCTGAAATATACAGTTAACTGGCAAAATTGGACTGTTCTCCCTTCCTTTTTCCCCCACTCACTTCCAACCTAGTACGGTCCTAATTACAACGTATATCAGAACAATGAAAATAATAATAATAAACAGCAATGGTACGTAGCACAATGAGGCCGTGAAAAGAAATATGTTTGGTTCTCCAGCATTTTCATTCCAAAAGTAACCAGGTCAACAGGCTTTTTATTTTTTAAATTATTTTATTGGAAGTAACTGAAGGCTGTTTTTAACTGCTAAAAACACTTGTATCTTAATTTTACAGAGCTGCAACTGATTAATTTCATAGAGTACCATTGAATGCCAACTTAGGCTAAATAATATTATTTTCAGCGTTGCTTTTCTTTGTACAGTAATAAATTTCGCTTGTGCTGGCAAATGAAAAGCAATGACAAGCGTCAAATCTGACCACCGCCTAGGGCCTGAGAATTAACTAATTTTTGTTTTGGCCTAACTTAAATAATATTCCATTTGAGAACTCAAACAAGCGCAACACTTTTGTTGAAACTTTTGTGCTTCCTGTCAAAGCCGTGGTGCCAGAAGGTGAGAGGAACAATTTTGCTAGGTAAGTCCAATCGGAAATAAGATCTTTTACATGCCACAATCGACATGAGCACGAGGTACCCCAGCGACCTTCATTTTCCGAAAATGCCAAGGTGGCTAAAGTCAGACTCGAACCATGGACCTTTAGCACATGAGACAGTCCTGCTAACCATCAGGACACCCTGCACTATTACTCGCTCAACTATTTCAGTTGTATGTTAAAGTGGAAGTCGGAAAGCTAAAAAATGTAACTGCGAACTTCAACTCTTCATCACATGGTCACACTCACTCCACACATACAACATGACTCTTTGCTGTAAAACAATACATAAGACGAAAACGAGGGCTTGTCAGCAACACATTAAAGATCACCTTTCAGTGCATTCTGCATGTTTATCTCCAGCGACTACGTGAAGAGCTGGGAATTGAAGGCATGCCTACAGCTACTAGCACGAGAGTTGCACAAATTTACAGTGGGACACATTTGCCAGAGTAAACAAAAATGTGGCTCGTTACATGTGTTCCGCGATCAGTGAAAAAACTGCACCTCAACTTCGCAGGATACTCACAATCTACTACAGTTACTCCCTGATTGTTTCAGAAAGCTTCAACACCATAACTGGGAGAAACACACTTGAGGCTTTCACCACGACATTTCGCATAGTTAAATTTAAAGCACTGACCAAGATCAAGTGGATTTGTAACGGACTACCTAAATTCAAGGTGATAAACCGACCAACCTGTGGTCTTCCACAAAGCAGGTGGGAGCACACCCACATGCCGACTCGACCACCTTCCTTCACAACATAATAAAATATAATAAAAAAAATTGTTGCGATAGCAACGGGTCTGGCTAGGACTGGGGAGTCACTAACAGCCAGCCACAATTACATGTAAATACATTGAACTTAATAAGGCCAAGGAATGATGATGGTAAGAGGTTTGGGGACACGAATGCCTTACCACCAAGGTTAGACCTGCCAGGGACTCAAGGCCCCCGATGGCATCACCAAACGTGCAGGACATGGGAAGGGTGTGAAAAGTGTTAAAAGACCCAAAATGATGCTGAACAATAAAAAGTATAAACAGTGCTAAAATTTGTATGCTAGTGAATATTAAAAACTAAAGCCCCCAGTAATGGGATTTGTCATCACTTAAAAAAAAAATTAAATGTGTTAAAAGGCCCAAAATGATGCTGTACAATAAAAAGTATAAACAGTGCTAAAAATTGTATAATTATAATCATAATAATAATTATAATAACCAATTTACCACATTTAGTGGAAGGATAAAAGAAGGCTTTGGGCCTCTAGTACTGATCCTGCGGGGGAACGGTTTCAACACGTTTATTGTTATGATGGTTTTATGCAGTACTCCCGGTTGGTCGTTTCAGGAACTGATCTAACCTTTCGGTATGTAACAGTCTTCGAAACACGGACACAGAGCTCGCGCTTACTGTCTCTTCGCCCAGGGCATTCCAGATTGGGACAACCATAACCGGAAAAAAATTTCGCCGGCAATCCAAGCGCGACTTGGGAACAGTGACTTGGGAACAGTGACTTGGGAACAGTAAGTTTCCAACTATGGCCCCGAGTGCAAATTTGATTAGGCGCGAGGTCAAAAAATGGCAGATCGACGGAAATAAGTCCACGAAGAATTTTATAAGTCAGAATTAGGTCGAATCTCATTCTTCGCAATTCCAACAGCTCAAGACCCGTCCTTGTAAGATGCACCCCATAACTAATGTCACGAAGGCCAGCTATACCCTTCGTAAACTTGTGCTGAACACGCTCTATGAAGTCAATGTCTCTAGCCAGAAAGGGGGACCAGACGGGAGTTGCGTACTCGAGGAGGGGATGCACAAAGACCTTAAAGGCCCAGAGCTTTGTCAAACAGTCTCCAGACGTAAAGCACCTATTTACAATGGCAGATCGTTGGTAAGCAGCTGCACAGACCTTTGCACAATGAAGAGAAGATTTCAAGTTACTGGAAAACCAGACCCCCAAATCCCGGACCTCAGACATCACAGGAAGCTGCAATTGGTCAAGAAAGTAACTACAACCAGTGTTGAGGTTACCGACACGGAAAGAGTGGCACTTCAGGATCGAGAGAGGGAGTTGCCAGACCATTGACTACTCAGCCACGCAACGGATCTGTGCCTCCAGGTCAGGGGAACGAGTTGCTAAAAAGCTTTCAGCTCCAAGTTTTAGATCATCAGTGAACTTAAAACCGTATGTAGATACACTCGAGAGTTTCAAGTCATTTAAATAAATAAGGAAGAGAAGTGGTCCCAAGACTGACCCCTGTAGGACACCGCAAGGGACTGGTACCCATGGTGATGGTGTATTCTCAACAAGTACCCTCTGGGTACGATTTGCCAAGAAAGCAGTCAGCCAGATTTTTAACTCCCCCATAATACCACAGCCCTCAACTTTAAGAAGTAATTTACGATGGATTACTGATTCAAAGTCCTTCTTAAAATCAAAGTAAATTACGTCGGATGAGATACCTTCATCAAGTGCACAGGTCCATCGATCTAGGACCGCCAGCAATTGATGAGTAGCTGACCTACGTGGAAGGAACCCAAACTGGTCCTGTGTAATAACTGAGTTAACGTTTAAGAAATTAAGCAGAGTATCACGTATTATTGATTCCATGATTTTACAGGCCACACACGTCAAAGCAATTGGCCTGTAGTTAAGTGGATCCGATGGGGAACCCTTCTTGAAAACTGGAACCACATGCGCGGTACTCCAAACTTTAGGGAGCATACCCTGTGTATAAGAACAAGAAAAGAGCTTCGAAAGCGGGTATCTAATAACCCAAGCTAACTCCTTGAATAGGAAAGCAGAAAGACCATCAGGTCTGCAGGACTTACTAGGTTTGAGTTTATTAATGGCTTGATAGACCTTGTTAGGTGGGAACGAAACCTGTGGGCATACAATGGATTGGTCAGATAGCTGTCGTTCAGGTGTTATGTTTCTGTCGTCATCAACAATTGAATTAGAGGCAAAAGTGTCACTGAGTATTTTCGCTTTTTCCTTATTATTAGTAAGGAAGGAGTTTCCAACTTTAAAAGGTGGCAGTGCGCGTGATGAGGAGTTCAGTTTGCGATACAGTTTAAACAGTGATGATGGATTTCCCTCGCGAATCGCCACCACTTCCTGTGACTTGAGCCAAGTTTCCGTCAAGATCGAATAATTTTTTCGAACCGAAAGTTGCAGGACACTGGTTAGATTTATAATTATGCCAAAGTTTAAGTTTGAGTCTACGTATTTTAGCAACATGTCTCGGTACATCCTTACGCCAAATTTTTAATGGCCTAGGGTCACTACGGCAGTGATCAATGTGACCTGACAGTATCTGCAAAAAGCAGTTCCAGGCCTGTTCAATATGTGGATGTACTGCAAAGATGAGCTCATCCCATGCTACATTGGCAAGGGATTCCTTTAGGTTAGGAAAATCGACTTTCCCTTTGGCACATGCCTGGGCTTGGTGCCAAGATTGCCTCAACCCAATAAGAGAAAGATTTAATGAAAAACACACCATATTATGGTCACTATTTCCAAAGTGGACCCCAACTTCAAGGTCAAATACCAACCTGTTGTCGTGGGTAAGGACAAGATCCAAAATATTTCCACCCCGAGTAGGTTTATCCACTAACTGGCTCATGCCGAGAGGTGCGATTAGGTCGAGGAAGTATTGATGATGTCGGTTGTCTGCCACATTCCGGTCCCAATCTACCGTTGACAAATTAAAGTCGCTTAGTATAATATTTGAATGCCCTGGGTTAACAGAGTTCACAATAAATTCGCAAAGATCAAGAATGTCATTGTCCACATAGCTATCAGGCAAGTAGCCCAAAATGAATGTGAGTTTGCTCGTTGGCAATGTAATGGCTGTGCACTCAGTTATCAGTGATGATTCGACGACTGTCAGTGGTATCTCCACTCTATGGACCACCAGCAAACCCCCACCCCGGCTGCCCCGATCGCGACGCAGTACGGAGTAAA
>JAHWFP010007340.1:795-28669 GCA_023313725.1 Lithobius niger
GGGACGATGCGAGATGGACGGCCCCAGCAGATGGGCTCCGTGGCCCCAACCCTGTCTCACTGGTTACCCCAAAGGCTCTTTTCGTAGCTTTACGGAAGGTACAAAAAATCGGTTAAAGTGTCGGGGCTCAAAAACTGGTCGTGTAAACTTGATGAAACTCGTTGTGAGGGTAGCCCTCGTCCGTACGCACATTTCAAGCTCAACCACATGTCCGTGAGACCTCTGTGAGCCGAGCTATTCGAAATAAACCCCGTCAGGACGGATGTTAACCGTCACCATTTGGACTTCAGAAAAAAAGCCAGCCCTGGTATTCCAGGGACTGGCGTTGTTGGGAGAACAGTCAGTGTGATGCTGACAAATCCCCCAGTACGAAGTTGTCTGTTGGGACTTAGTCTCTGGCAGCATGGAACGGATTTAACCGTCACCATTTGAACTTAAAAAAAATGGCTAAGTCCCACTAACCTAACCTAACCTCACCTAACCACAGGTATGCTGTTTCTCCATAACCACTCGTGTTTTAGGTATGAAACTTGGTAGCCAGGGGTATTTCGTCCTCCTAAAGCGATCTATCTTATCCCCAAGGTCATAGCTCGTTTTCTTCGTCCGCTATTGACGGTCGAAGTATTTAGGCCTATATAGGCCTATATAGGCCTACACTCAACGCCGGTTTATTTAATAGCGCTCCTTCTACTAGGGCTGTGGGTCTGAATTTTGTTGGACGTCCTGGGGGTATGGCCAGCTAGGCGCCCACCGAGTTTGAAGTGTCTATGACGTTTAGTTCGGGATTGGGGAACTTGAAACCAATGAAGAGCACTGGGCGTCAAAAGTCGGGATTTTTTCCTATGGGAGCTAGAGTTATGAAACTTTTTGGGAGTCGAGAGGGTTCCTTTAGCTGGGTGCACACCAAATTTGAAGGGTCTAGGACGAATAGTTTGCCGTTGGCGAACATGAAGGTCTGTGTAGGTGTTGAAGAAGTTTGCTGCAATAGCCTGCGGGACGTCTTCCCGCAACTTGGGTGCTGGTGTCCCTTGCACCGGGGAAGTGCATGGTTGAAGCCAGACGGCTAGATTGACGGCCCCAGAAGATGGTGACCCCAAAGGCAAGAGCACGCGGGATGACGGACACGTGTTCCCGCAACATGTCTGCTTGCATCCCAGGGCTAAAGACCGGTGTACTTTGCACCGGGGACGTGCGGGGTTGAAGCCAGACGGTTAGCCACTACAGATTTACAGCTGGAACCACAGGAAGTGAAGCTGACTGCTGAACGGTGGCAAAAAACTCCTTGGCTATTTTCCTTTTGCTCATCACAGCAAATAGCCTGTCGTCAGAGTTGCTTAGTTCATCACCTAGGTCCTCCTCGGATGCCCCATTTGCAGTCATTTCAGCAATGATTGCTGCATCCGTGGATAAAACTTTTGCTTCTCGTGCAATCAATATTGTTGGATTTATTTCTACTGACGGTTTGTCTTCTTGAATAACTGCACCATGCAAAGTTGTTTATTCGACAATGCAAAACAGTTTAAAAAGGCCAACCGAGAATTATCAAAACTTTGGAGCACTTTAAGTAAATCTCCCGATGTGTAGACTTTTTTGGGCGAGAAGGTATTAGCTGGAACTTTATAGTGAATAGAGCAGCCTGGTGGGGTGGGTTCTGGGAGAGTTTGGTGAAATCCGTAAAATCTTGTTTGAAAAAAAAAGTTATTAGGCAAACACGTTTAAACTTTGAGGAGCTTTGCATCATTTTGGCCAAAGTGGAAGCAATACTAAAATCCTGACCATTAAACACAGTTTTTGATGACACTGACGATCCTTCGTCTTTGACGTCTGCTCATTTTTTGATAGACCAAAGAATTAATAACTTTGCCAGATAACCCCAAGATGGATATACCAAACTTCAGTCTGTGAATTATGTCATGTTACACCGGGTGCTTACAAATGTTTAAACACTTAAATGGCGTGAGAACATCCAGTTGCTATTCTGTGCTAGTATTCCATCCCTTGTCAGAAGGTAGACTGTGATAGCAGCTGCTGATCTTGTGTTCCGAAGCCAAAAGAGTCTAATCAACGTTGCGAGAATGTTATTGTCGAAAGCCGAGATAGGTGTTGACTAACAGCCACCCTAGACTTGGCTTGGTTCCATTAAACTATGAACAAATTCTCTAGGTTGGATAGTGTCTATTTGCTGATCATTATCAAAACGTGTTTGGCATAGAATATATACGAAGTTTGGTTTTGTTGAAAAAATCTTGTAGTTAGAAGATTTTGCATTTCTTTATTGCATCGGATGCATCGACCTTGATTTTAACTCAAAGCACCATCGTGTTGACTCATGATTACACCTTGCTGGATCTTGTTTTATCACGATGTACTACCATGGTAAATCATGTCCATGATTATGATAAATCATGATCAATCATCAAAATAAATCATCATCCATCATCATGGCTTTTCATGATGCACAATTTATCATGGAATAGTCATGATTTTTTTATGCATAATCATGACAATAATTAATTTTCATTAGTGTTCTGACTTATAGGTCCTTAATTTGCCATTAAATGTTGTAGGTTGTTTCTGGAAACTTCCTGTATATGCATGGTTTTACTAATGGATAGAACCCCCAAACATGATATCCAAAAAAGGTGTTAGTATTGAATGCAAACTGGTTATTTACTGTAATTTTCAGAATTAAATTTTCTACGATAGGTCGAATTCAAGCGAGACTGATTTGAATACTGGATTTGAAAACAGTTTAATGCAGAATTATATTATATTATTGTAACTTAAAACAGCATCAAAAAAAAAGTTTATTGGCTTGTAACTTATATAACCTTCATCGATTGCACAGAACTTAGTTGCAAATAATTTAACGAATTAGGCTACATTTTTTTCTAGGCATATACAATTTGTTTTTTTTGAAAGACAAAATATTGGCCTAAAACGACATGCAATAAAAACAGTTTGTTCTGCAAATCATAACCTGATTTTCAGCGACAGATCAGACCTGTTGGAATAAGCTTGAAATTAAATTTTCTTGAAGATTTTGAGCTTTTAAGTGTGTTAAAGCCCTAACGGCTGTAGAAAACTACAACTAGTTGAATCATGAGTTGTATTCCATCATGGAAACCCACCGACCACTTGAAAAAATTGTTTTTATCAGCTGGGGAAGGCAACGAGCGAATGAGAAAAATGATTTACACCTAAATTAGGCTACAGAGGGATTACCTATCGTAATACCACGTTGACACAAAAGAAAGATAGGCCAAAAATATCGCAAAACAGAAGGAGTACGGCACCAATATCTGGTTATTAGTGGTATTACCTCCAAAAGTGGTGTTTGGATTGTTATTTGTAATCTTTGGAGTTAAACGTTCTTTAAGTAAAATTGTATGAAAATTTAGCATAACCCTTCTGATACCAATTTGATATTATAATAATATTAATATAGGTTTGTTCCAAACGCAACCGGAGTAGCAAGGACCTGGTGGCCACTGACTGCCATCCGACGTCAAAACTAAATATACATATTTATAAATTACAAAAGTAAAACAGTTTAAAAGTTTAAAACGAAGAAGATTGCCCGGCTGTAAAGGAAGGGTTGATGGTATAGGGTTGGGATCACGAATGCCTTACCACTAAGGTTAGACCTACTAGGGACACAATGGTTCCCGATGGCATCGCCAAACATGAGGGACAAGTGAGGGTAAAAGCCGGGTTTATCATTGTCAATGTTTCTTACAAAAATAAAAAAACCTATCGTAGTTAAAATCTTGGAAAAACCAATTGTCAATGTTAATAAATATAAAATAATAATAATAATAATAAAATTTATAATAATAATAAAAAGTGTAACCACAGGAGTGGTTGGGAGCTAGCAGGGTTTAGAAGCCACTTACACTCGTTCCAGAAAGCCATTTCCGGCAATCCAGCCGCGCAGGCTGAATAACCAATTTATGCGAATGACCTCTAGTGACCGAATAGGGGCATGGGTCAAAAAATGGGAGATCAATTGGTGTAAAGCCACGAACAATTTTGAAGGTCAGAATGAGATTAGCACGTAGCCTGCGTAATTCGAGAGACTGAGTCCAACACGGGACAACCTGGTGTCATAAGAAAGTGTCTGCATTCCAGGTAATTTATCCATTATGTAATGATATAACGGAATGTATCCATTATGTAATGGATAAATTCAGATGTTCAAGTGGGGTGACCGAGGTCTACTGTTCACAGAACTACTAGTCACAAAACAGCTAATACTTTATAAAAAGTGATTAATTTAAGTCATTTAGAAATATGGGCACACTGCAACAGTCAAATCAATCAAGTTATTTGTTCCCGTATTGAAATTTTTCTGCCGTTATAATATTGGACAGAAAGTTACCAATATTTAATAACTTTACACATCTAAAATTCAGATTAAAAGAATTCTGGATTTGAAAACAGTTTAATGCAGAATTATCTTAACATATTTTAAGTTGTTTTATAGTTTTTTTGGATTACTAAATTAGCACGTATGAAATTCTGAATATTTCGTATATTTACAACTGTTTATTGTAGATTACTTATTTACAGCTCTTGTTCTCTTTTTTATTCTTCTATTCAATTAATGTAACTATTTCCCTCGTTATTTTTTAGCTAATGGGAAAGGGAGAATTTTGATGTAAGGGCCGATCATAGCCCACTTATTGTGATCAGCACTCAATGATCTCCCAAGATGGCGATTAATAAGTGATAAGTGCTTTAGTGCATTAGCGATAATCACAACTGGTTGGCATCACACAAAACCAGACTCGCATACTTAAAATTGCTAAGAAGGCTTAATTAATCACTTAATAAAGAATGAGAATCTAAATTCAGTATGTGAGAAAAGTTTAGGTTAGGTTACATTTGATTATTTTCGACAAGACGTCAATTGCCCTAACGACTTCTGGCTCTTACTGCTACTAACTTATGAATCCCGAAGCTTCGTAAACGGCGACCAAACTGGTCGTTAGGCCTGATTAGTTTATTGCTGCTGTAGGTAACGCATTACACAACAATAAAATTGCTTCACAGGCGCTACACAATTTACTTACACGTCCGCAATGCATCTTCACTCCAGGAATTGTCACTCGAACTTATTTTAACCATTTATAATAACGAAACCGTATTCGTTTCATAGCAACCAAGACAGCGAGCAACAGACTGAATAGACCGAAGCTTAGACAGTGGCGTCCAACACTGTAGCGGCAAAGGGAGTTGCAATTAGATAAATACAAAATAAATAACGAATATGGATGTAAAAACGTATAGCTAATTTACCTGTTACATAAACATTTCAGATAATTTTACTAATACATAAATTAAAGATTTTCAGTGATATTCTGTGATCGTTTCTATGGAGATACCACCTGCTAACGTCTGCACACTGCAGCATATTACAAAAACGAAACTGAAACCACTGTGAAACAATACGAAAGTGACGGACAGGCTACTTCATGTAATCCTCAACTAACAGACTGGATAAAAAATAATAAAAGTACAACAACATTAATACAAAATGCAGAAATTCTTACATACGCCCATAAATGTTTGTAATTGATATATTATTAAACTGATAAAGTAATTCTCACGAGATACTCTGATTAAATACCACTCCCTGCTGCGTGTAGTTATCGATCTGGAGCACACACGTTTTTGCTCCCGTAAACTGGTTCGTGCTTGATTTGGCAGTAAGCTCCCTCGTCACTTGTGTCTCGAGATTTTAATAATTAGTTTAATGGGAGCAAAAACATTCCTGCTCCAAAAAATTATCGGTAACTACCCTTTCACTCGGGATATTACCTATGATAATCAACACACTTTTTATATGAAGAAATGAAGGTTTGGAATTATTGGCAGAAATATCCCTTCTGGCTTCCTGTCACCTTTGTTTATAAAATAATAAAAAAATTCACCAAAAGCAATACAGTATACGGAGTTTAAGACACACTCAACTGTCTTCAGTCAAGTTGGTGCAGCTGAAGAGCTACAAGGCAAGGAAAATGCATTATTAGTTTAAAATATCTGCAGTTGAACGGCTGAAAACCAAATAGTTTAAAAACTTGTTTGTGAAACCAAACACAACAAGCATTAAATTTAGTATACCAACCTTCGCTAAAACATGTAGCTAAATAGTTGCCAAGACAGCAGTAAATAGGTTATTCCACAAACTGGAAGGGAAACATTCAACTAATCCCGTCCAACATAGGCTGTAAAAGAACTACGTAGCTAACGCCACAAGAATGGTATTAAATCGTGTAACCTAGTGTCGTTAACCTCCATAAAAATACAACAGCGGTAAAGCAGGTCTCTAGCAAAACGTGTATAACTGATATGTTTTTGTGGTAAAGTGGCGTATTCCATGCTGGCAGTGCAGACAAATATCCATAAACGGATATAGAAAATTATTGTTCATTCGTATTTATTTTTCTAAATTTTCTCATCTTATTAGCCTAAGATTTAAATAACTTGATCAAATAAAAAATTGTACAGTATTGAATTGAAAGGCGAGATGATTACTCTTAATGCTGAAGGACTACAGGCTTGCCAGCCTGAAAATATGATAATCTATAAACTTGATTGTTGTCCAAGAGAGCGAAATTAACGAGGTCATGTTTTAAATAACGATTTAGCATTTCTTTCCATTCATTTGTATGTCTGTACTGCTGCAATTATGGCCAAACGCATGAACCGATTTAAAGTAAATACGGTTCACATATATGAATACTACTGACTGTTATATGTCTTCGGTTTTATATCAATTTTTAAAAATTCAAAATGACAGCCGAATGGAATTTCAGATGGTAACTTCTAAACTGTTCGTTAGATTGATTGCAAAAAAAATAAGATCATGAATTACGTTTTCTTCATAAAAGTTCTATTCCACTTTTGTGAAAATCCAAAAGGTTGGCTGAAAACACTAAACACGTCAAAACATTGATGCACACTTACGACATTTAAGCGACTATTGTGGATCTTGTATGCTGATCCTCAGCTTTAATAGAATCTACTTACAAACTCCAAGTTAAATAATTATTGTATTCCAGAATGAGCCCAGTTAACTATATTTTGAAAGAAAAACAAGATGGTCGCCTACAATAGTGTTCAAAATATTTGTATGATTACACAATTGAAAATAGATGCCAATATCCTATACGTGTCGCACCTAAGCGATGAAGCAAAACGCGAAAACAAATTTGGAAATTCGCCCAATAGAAGTCACATTCGAATCCTATGATGCCGCCACGTACATCTCAGAAGTAAATAGTAAATTTCATAAGCACGAAGGGCAGGACTTTTCGCGTTTCGTTGGTTTTGGTTTCATCCGTATTTGGTTCTGCTTTTGCCTGCTTTTACACTCACTGTAATTTTAAAATGGACGAAATCTAAATGAAATTTTAGAATATAAAAAAGGACGAAGCCAACATAAAAACATATACTGTAACTTGTGTTTTCTCAGTATTCAGTATGATGCCTACTCTTAGTAAAATTACCATGTCCGGGGAACTCGCTACTAATTGCCCTAAACCAAAGCGACGAAACTCCAAAAGTCCCCATTGCCTTTTAATATGTGTTTGCATTCGAATACTGCAATAACTAAATAGACTGAGATTGGAAAAGGGGCTGCAGCTTACAAATTTCCGTGTTGTTAGGTAGCGCATCTGTTAGCCCTGCTCTTAGCATTCTAATGCTATAATTATTAAATATATTGGAAGTTGGTATTCCAGTACATCGGTTACCCCTATTTATTCGGCAATAAATACAAAGCTAATTTCGTCATAAACTCGAAAATAGAAATGGAACCCAGGTCTCCACTATCTTATGATTACGCATTAACCAAACCAAAAATTTAATCTTTTTTACGGTTTGGAATGATACAATTTAGTTTTGCCAAATGTTGCAATTGAAGCAAACACCTGTCATACCATTTGGAGGCTACAGTTAATTTCTATTCAGTTGAGCTAAATGGTTAAGGTTAGTAATAGGCAAATTTACTTCATCCAAGCAACGCCAGGTAGTTCTGTTAGTAAATAATAGGCATATATTAGCTATTCACATTGATGGCTCCAATGTGATTCTTCATTTTTTGCTAATTTTTGTTTGTAACTTCTAACTGATTTATAAGCTGAAAAACAAAACTGTTTTAATATTCTGCAGAATTAAGTTTTCTCGTTAACTATTGCAATTCACGTTTATGAAAATCCAGAAAAGATGCTGAAAACGGCATCTAAAACTGTTTTGACTTATAACTTCTAATCCTTTTTTTATTATTATACAAAGAAACTTAATGGAACCGACAGTGTGAGCAGCTAAGAACGACGTGAGCATTAATTATGACGAAAATAATTGATATGCTATCATTAGTCATCATGCCTTTGTCATTCTCAGCAGAGCCAACATGCCGGGTGTGAGTGCCCAATGGCCCACTTTTGGTAAGTAGAATAAACGAAACTTCATTGAATTTCTCTGTTATTACTGAATTGTCCACATAATATCCGTTTCCTTATCGTTTTATCAGATTTAAAATACATTAGTTTCGAATAATATTCAGAATTACATTTTAAAGTAAAGGCTTAATAAAATTTACCAACAAGATAAATTCTGATTCAAAATCCTTATTATGTAATGGATAAAACTCATTTTTTTAGTGGATGTACGAGAAACGTCTACATGTTCACAGAACAACTAGTTTAATTTCTTACTGATACGTTAAAAATTGTTTCATTTAGTCATTTAGAAATAGAATCCTTAGAAAAAGGAACAGCTATTCTTAACGATAATTTTGCTTATAATAAAACAATTCCTGCTTCTAACACAATAATTAAATAGTTGCTGGGGAAATTTTAATCTCTGTACTCTGGATTAGGGGCTTAATCGTTCTATTAACCCCAATCACTGCCTTTTCTTCGAGTTGCTAGCGCCAGTTGGTATTTCGCAGCAGGTTGGCAAAGTTACTCGTGGATTAAATATACTTTATTTGATTTTCACGGATGATGATATCTCCTCTATCGATCTGACGATTTTGCCTCACTTTTGTAATAGTGACCTTGCACGGTAACTTTGAAACTAAACCTTACACAGTGTGATAGCTAGTTACAAGAACTGAGAAATATGAGCCAGGCTGATCACCGTAAACTTGACTTTCGTGTTTTTAAATATTCATTGAAAGAGTTAAATTGATACGCCATTATTTTTTTGTCCATCCACAAATACAAGATGCATGAATTAATTTTCAGATAGACTGGCCGGCCACGTCCATTGTTGCAAAACACTTACTCCTAAAACAGATCTACCGGTAAAACCCGTCAATCTAAGTTCCTCACTAAAATGAAACGCAATAAACTTAAGCTGTAGAAGCATTACAGGGCTAACCACAATAAATTAACACTATTGGCCTACAACACTGCTAGGAATGTTAACTGTAAATCATTCGAAGCCTGGTATATTTTATGGTAGGAGAAGGTTGTCCTATGTGGCAACATCTCAGCCTTTTTAAAGTGGTATCGTCAGAATACCTAGTCATCGCACTACTTGCCACCTTTTGAAAACTTGGGGTGGATTGTACGTGGACAACCTATCGAAGGCTGAGGCATTACGTGTTATTTTTGCATCAACTTCTATTACAGACGATGGAAATCAAAATCTCTTCTCTTACCCCAGAACTTCGTCCTTGGTCAAAATTGCAGTGTAGTGAATTTTGAAAACGGAAGTGTATTTTCTGTACTGACTAAACCTGAACGAAGTTTGTCCTGCGGGCCTGACAGTCTTTCCGCGTTTCTGCCAAAATTTGTTATCCACTCGTTAAACTATTTAATCTTGTCTTTTAAACAGGGCGATCTACCAGAGGTTTGGAACTGTGCTTTCGTTGTCTCCATATTTAAAAAAGCTGGCCTTCTGACCCGCTTATTTATAGGCCGATACCCCTCACATGCATCTTTGCAAAGTTACGGAGGCCATCATTAGGGACTCACCTATGCAATATCTGAAAGAGTTTTCCATTTTACGACCCGCCCAATTTGGGTTTTGTATTCTGGACAGGTGGACCAATGCATTCGACGTTGGAGCACAGACCAATGTTGTGTATTTTGATTTTAAAAAGGCATTTAAGTAGGTGACTCACTGAAAATGTCTCTCATAGCTGAGTGGATGTTGCGTTATTGGTCATCTTTTTAATTGGCTAAGTGCTCTTAGTGAGGTATCATTCCCAGCATGTAATCATTGAGCATTATGCTTCCTACTAAGGTTGGGGTACTGTGTGGGGTCACACAGGGCTGGGACTTGGGCCTCTAGCTTTTCTTATAACTGTAAATGATTTGACTTTGACCTTTTCATCACCATATGGAGTTTCATTTACGGATGACATCAAAATTATCACTGAATTGTTGGCAGACGGACCGTCACCTGCACTCGGAGAGGAGATAGAAAATGTCATTCTGTGGTCAAAAAAATTGGCAGTTACCATTATCTAACTTGAAATGCCAATCCTTCCTTATTGGACTATCATTATGTTCTTGGGGCGAAACTCTCACAGTGGTTGAGGAAATCCGTGACCTCGGTATCTGGTTTTCATCAGATTTAAAGTTGTCCTTTCACTTTTGGAAGGTTAGCATCATGGCATTCTGCTATTTTTCTATGGTAACAGTTGCTTCACATCGACAAATCTCACCGGTTTGGTCGCCTTACTTAGAGAAGGATATCGATCTAATCGAATCTGTACAGAGGACTTTTAACAAGCACCTCCCTGGACTTCGAGATATTGACCGTATGGAATGGCTCTCGAGGGCGGGCCTTGAGCTGCTAGAACTTCATCGACTGAGATTTGACCTTATTCTAATTACATAACATTATTTCGTTCGATTTACCCTCTTTGACCTTGCCCCTCGTCTTCATAGCACCCGATGTAGTCCCTTGAAACTTGCTTCCAGGAGTCTCGGCTGGACTGCAGAAAAAGTTTTCTTTCGGTCCGGGTTGTCCCAGTTTGGAATGTCCTTCGTTCAAGGACAGTTTGCATAAACTCAGAGGGAGGCTTCCTCGAGGAGTTGCTTACTGAAAACTTTCCCCTTTATTAAAATAGCCTATTGGTTTCCACACCACGAATAAACGGTCGGTATTAGCAGCTTACAACTCTGTCAGCACCTTCAACTAACAATGGTAAATTTAATTTTTTTTTTAATTTTAAACTTATGTTGGATGATATTTTATATAATTTTTGTCTTATATAGTAATAATGTAAGACAACTGGCCACCTTCCCTACCGTACCTTCCCTACATGTCTGGTGATGCTGTAGGGGATCCTTGTGTTCCTGATAGATTTAAGGTTGGTGGAAAGGCAGTCGTGACCATACCCTATCCTAACCTTCCCATTTCCATATGTTTGGCCATGCTATTTTTTAAACTAGCTTTATTTGTATCTTATTCACAAGCTTTTAAGTTCTGCGTTTGAAAAAAGCACCTACTTTTTAGCTGCATATATAGTCAATGCTCTCCCCTTTTAGGCTGGCAGTGAGCGATCTCTTGGGTACTTACCAGTCCTGTTGCTTCAGCTACAAATTATTGTTTATTATTATTTATTATTTATTAATATTACCACACTACAGGGTTGGAAAGTTTTCATATTAGCAGAATCAGTACTCATAGTCGAAGATATGATCTCTACGATTTTCTGTAAAGAGGGTACAGCTGAAGAGTAATAAAAGTAAGGACCCTGTAATATTAACTAAATGCTGAACCAAAACGAAACATACTGTGCTTTACATATAGTATACTATAATTGCAAAGCCAATGGTGTAATTTTAACAATCTGCAGTAAAGAGGTTATTCCGCAAATTCGAGGAACAGCAAATCTGAAATTCACCGACCACAACGTGCAAAGATAAAGAGCAAGAAGTTAAGTCCAATAAAGATGGGTGAAAGCTACATCAAGAAGAAAATGTATACCATCATGAAATACAAACCCAACATTATCTTGTTTATCGTCCAGGTTTTGAGTAGTGCTTTTCAAATCTTGTAGACAAGACGGATGGTTTGAAAAGACCAAACACTGACCAGAAATGAACAATTATAATCGACGCAGAGCAATGGGTTATTCCCTGCACAGAGATGGTAAAGCAATAAATCATGTAACTCAGTTTTCCTAACCAACATAATAAATCATGAAAAGAGAAAATTCATTACTTGGAGCACTCTTATAATCGATACGTTTTAAGGGTAATATGAAAAAAAGGTTATTCCACGCTGTAGGATATGTGTGTATCTTTTACAGGCAATAACAAATGACAGCTTCTCTTTCACCATTTCCAAATCTTAGCAGAAGAAAAAAGCAAAGTGGTCATATCATAAATTTAACATCTCTGTGGGTGAATCAAAAGTTAAGGTAATCACTTTTTATGCAGAAGACACGAGTTTATTTAAACTACCCAGCCGGAAGTCAGCTTTTGATATTTTAAAAACTTGATTATGGATCCAGTGAGCGAAGCGAATGATAACATTTATTTATACAGCACATAAACTATTTTGAACACAGAGAATGGGGAACAGCCATAAATTACTGTCAGTTCAAATTCACGGAGGGTTGCAATGATAAAAAAAAGTACAAACCAAATTCAGGTAGAAGCAACCCGAGCCACAAATATAAAAAATATGTCTCATAACGAAGCAAGGCAAAATTCACCTGACCCTTCTTAAAACCAGAAAAACAAGACGCCATGACAACCTCGGATGGCATGGAATTCTAAATGAACACAAAAGAGTTTGTGAAAAATTGCATATATGTTTGCAATGAGAGCTGCTAATCATTAACTCCAATGGATTACCCCTAATATTGGTATTACGGGTGAAATAAAGGAAATGTCAGGTTCCACTGCAGTTAGGCACTGCAAAATGGAATTAGCATAGTAAAGGTCAACCTTTATTCACGATATCTCCTAGAATTAAGCAAAATAAATAGTCTGGTGTTGTAATTGGTAGAATATTTCTGGACTTATACAGTTAATTCAATATCCTGAGTAACGTGCAGACACCAGACAGGGTCAAGATATTCTAGCTCTGGATGAACTAAGCAACAAATGCCCAAATTAACGTAGCTCTAACTTTGGGAAAAAATGGTTTCGGGCTCTCACTTTTAAACCTTCAGTAGATTAAACACAGAATTGTTAAGAAGAATATTCTGAATTAAAGTGAATTATAGTGGATGCCTTGACTGCTATTTGATCATCTCTCCCTTATTAGTTTTTACCAGTCAATGCCTTGAGATAAGGAAAAAAATGCGAACATGCTGTTGATCGCACCACATTCTTATAAGCAGGAGATAGTGTTGCACAATTTGCTACGACTTCTTTGAAAAAAAAACAACCACTGACTACCCCAGCCCTCCTCAATCTTCACAACTCGCAGTTTTTATAGCTGAAATTTCACTGACTCCTGAAGCAAATTCACTCTTGGAATTGACAATAACTATCCAGGTTTTTGCCGTGATAATCATGTTAAATAATCATAGTGAGGAAAACCAATAGTTTGAATGGTCGTATGATGTGCGTTTTATTCAATGCAAACTCTTTCCTCACAAAAGACTTGAACTAGATGTATTTGTGCACTTCAACTACCCCAATGTTATTCTCCCGTTCCCACTGCTTCAACCTTCTGCAGATGGTAGAGATGTAGCAGCTGATCGTGAATAACTCTCCTAACGGAAGCATGATCAGCATACATTTGGCACCATGTGCTTGAGTACTGGTAAAGGACCTCTGTACAAATAATACCAGAACCTGCTCTTCGAAAACGGAGAACGCCAAGTCTTCCTTTATCCAGACGCATGTTTGTGGACTAAAACTGAATACCTCTCTGGCAAATGCCGGTGACTGCTGGAGAAGGTGGAGTGATGTGCAATATCACCTTTAGGAAACCGTTCTTTTATAATATTCTCTAGGCTCTGCTGCCATTGCTGTCTGCTACACCATAAACGAAGTGGCTGTTTGCCATCTATGCCCATGTGGGACGTTCCATGTTGAAGTAACAGGTACACTGAAAATCTGGTGCTTGACTGTGAATTGACTACAGGTTCTCTTTAGACAAGAAGTGGTGACAGTTAAAGAAAACGTGCCGTAGTCTTTAATTATGGTCGGTTACATGACAAGTGAGCCCATAAAATGCGAAAATCGGAAAACGACATGCAGTGGCCTACCAATGGTTCTTTAAATCATTATCGACTTTGTTTGCGGTAAATATTTCTGTACCTTAGCATACCTACAATTTCGACAAAGACGTGAAGTGGTAAACATCTTTAGTACGTGAGCCGTAAGTTTCAGATTTGTTGGAATTTGAATGACTGGCTTGAACATTTCTACACATAAAGAGACACCCATGTTTCCCCTTTGCCCCCCCCCCCCGCCAGTGTTCTTGAATGTAGAATAAGCCATTTCAGAAGTTTAACAAAGGTTTTATTTTAAGAAATCCGGGAACAATGTGGATTTTTAATGAAGCAGCAGTATACCTAACTGCTGCCTTCAAATTTACATTCCTAATGTAACACACTGAAAAACATGCTAATACTGCCCTGTTTTGGAAAAAAACTCGGGGAAGCACATAGTTTCTTAAATGATATTATTTTAAGAATAGCAGTTTTAAAAAAACTTACGTTTCCTTGTTTTATTTTTAAAATTTAAAACAGAATTGTTTCTAGGCTATTTTTTTATTACGGAATTAATATATATTACGATTAGACATCAATCAACCTGCAGAACTATGATGAGAAGCTTTTGAACAGAAGGCAGGTTGGCTTCCCTGCAAAGCGTATCATAATTCTGAGATCTGGCAAGTTGTTAATCTCTTGACATGAGTAGACGATTGTACTTTCGATCGCACTTTCGAATGCAATTCGATTATTGTAAAATTTCGCCTATAGTTGTGGAACTTTGCTGCACCCGAGTTCCTGGTCGAAGGAATTTGGTTTCAGTGTACGAGGCTGAAGAAAGTCAGATAGTCGCAGCAGTCAGAAAAGTCTACTATTAAGGCTTGACTTAAATACTCGGTGATTCGTATTTTATGTTTAATAAGGCGATATCTATACATGTAACCAAGCATCATCGGATTGACGTTGTTTAGCAAATTCTGATTTGTCTTTAGAACCCTAGTTTGCTATTTCCGTTTGTCAGTTTTTCCTTGAAACACCGCTGAAATAAAAGAGGATATGCCAATTCAGTAAATATGTGAGTGTCTTTCTTTTAAGATATTAAACTAAATCGTCGTTGTTGGATGCAAGGAAAATCTGGCAGAAGGATGCAGCCGTAATGAGTAACAATGCTTTTTTGGAGGTAACAATGACGAAGTACAACCACAACAACAAAAACTGTTGATCGATGAATGGATGGTTTTAAAACAAATTAGGGTTATAAGTGAGCTAGTACCTCAGTTTTGCAACAACGATCCGTAAATAAGTTGTTTTAGATCAGTTGTGTTAAGTTTTTATTGAGAGTGGTAACCCCTTCTGGGTTGTTCTTCCTTGACAAGAGGGATATTTTATTTGAAGAAATTCAGGCGAAAAACCCACCATCTTTGACGTGCAACTATCGACATGACCATGAGATGCAAATAATCGTCTTTGCAGTAATAATTATTCTTCTGGAGTCTTTTTGCATCCTCGCTTCCTCTAAATAACTTATTTGTCGGTCATTTTTGCAGGAAATTGTTACAAGACTAAGTAATATTCATGACATGACATATGGTATTGCTCAAGTGGAAATTTTTCTTTTGCTTTGTGAGGCAGAAGATCCTCAATGGTTCAACACTTCTTTAATATATAGATAAATCATATACACCAGGTTCAATCCTAAAACAAAGCAATAGGACACGAAGTGCTAGACTATTATTGTTGACGAATGCATGAGTTTTCTTTGCATTTTCCGGATGAATACCTCACGAGTAACTCTGTTGTTTATGGCATCTACATCATTAAAAACGTAAATAAATGCAGGTGCAAACCTACTCGAGGCGATTTGGCTGTCCGTCTTGTATATTAAAAACGTAAGATTGCCTACATGCGTGTACGTTTGTGCCTCCTCTCCTCACGATCTATGGAACCTACAAAGTACAAAGTTGAGAGTAGCGACAACCAAAAGATAATTAAATTACACTTCGAGTAGTTCGATTTTCATAGCTGAAACCTGGTTTATTGGCCCTCAAATAGGCAAAAAACTGTGCTGATAAATATTGATAAACAATTACTGTTTAAGCAATCTAATCAGAAATAAACTTCATTTGCAAAACAATTTCTTCAAGGACGAAATATTTTGCATCGTACTTCGTGTAAGTTTAGCAACATAAAGACCTTATTTTCTTCAACTGGTTAGATGCACGGAATGTAGTAATTATGTAAATTCTACAGTTCGCTTGCCGTTTCCACTCCAGTAAAAGCCCCATGCGAAGGCATTTGACTTCTGGTTTTGAAAGGAAGTGAAATGCCTTCGCATGGAGCTTTTTACTGGAGTGGAAATGGCAAGCAAACTGTAGTGTTTACATAATTACTACTAATTTCTTTAGTGATACTACTCATTCGTCATTGTTCTGATTAAAATTGGAAAACAATTATCAAATTACTAAATTACCAAAACATAAAATAGCAACCCAATAAGAGAAGAGAAAACGAAAGTAAAAACCATGTCTGGTTCAAATAGGACAATAATTAATTCTCTTCCTGAATTATGTCATTTACGAATAAACACAAAAGTAAAACACCCACCAGGCAAGGCCTCAATTTTTCTAGTCACCGTTGTGTATAACCTTTGGCAGTACACTGCTACCAAACAAAAAGAGGATTGTGGTATACGTAATCTTACTTTTAATTCCACATTAATAAATTTTTAAGGTCATTCCACTTATTACAATAATGTAAACTGATTAGGTCGCAAGTATACCATTCATCTTAAGATATCAATTAAATTACAAACGAAAACGTCAAATGTGTCATGAAAAAACAGGTTATATGATTGAAGTTTCACTTTACTTGTTAAAATGTACACAGAAAAAAAATGGTGACTTTTAATTAAACAAGCAAATGTACAATTGAGAAAATTGCATCTGTTTAAGAGTTCTTGTGCTTTACGTTTCACATATGTGATTCGTAATGCACAGTAGCACTTAATCAGATGCAATATTCTCAATTCTACATTTTCTTATTTCAATTAAAAATCATCAATTTTTATCCGAGTACATTTCAACAAGTAAAGTGAAACTACAATCATATAACCCATTTTTTTCGACACACTTGACGTTTTTGTTTGTAATCCGTGTACCTTTTTTTACAGCTGTAGCGTCACGCTACAAAGGTTTATGCATGCAATCGATTGTTGCTGTTCATGTAAACAATTTAGCTCAGCTCTGAAAGCTTGAATCTACAAAATAACTAGGACATTCTATCGTTTCTAGCTGCCAAATTTCGAGGCCTCGAAACTAACAACGTTGGTTAGTTTGGTTTAAAACTATGTCCGTTTAGCTGAAACACGGATTCTTTCATTTTACCCTTAAACAATCAAACTTGTATCAAAGACATGACACGTCCATGAAGAATGAATCTTGTGTTTGCTGAGTGGCAAAGTTCGCTAATTATAACAATGGTTAAAACAATGTTAAACAATGTAACTCCGGAATGGCTCGACCAATTGAAAATGTGGTCTCTGTGAGGATGAAGCCCAAGGAAATTTCTGGCTTAGATGATGTTTCAGATTTTAGGAAGGTGCAGTAGTTTATTCTGAAACCGTGTCACACAAGAACAAGAAGAACAACAACAACAACAACAACAAGTGAACAGATTTAAATTTACGTGTGGCTTCCTACGTTTACACTTGCACGGAATTTGATAAAAGTTGGCATAAATATACCTTCCATACCTATCTAGTATATGGTTAAGTTTGGTTGAAATATATTAAATAGGAACGGAGAAATTAATAATTTTAGTTTCGCTGGAAAGAGGGCTTCAATCATATGTATACACGGCGAGATGATTTTGAATTTCTATGGTGATTTACAGCGATTTTCAACACGTTCGTTATAAGTTATTGTACCAACCAGCACTGGTTCAGTATTAGCAGAACGAGTTGTAGCACAAACAACACTGACTCAATGACTTATTTCGCCCATTAACTATTATTGTCATATTTTGATAAGGATGAGATAACCCAATGATGTAACTGATGATATCACTGATTAGCTACCAATGAGTTACTCCTGCTGATTAGATACGAATGAGTCAAACAGCTGATCAGATAACGATGGGTCACTATGCTAAATAGATAAAAAGTAGGTGGTCATCTTGATCTCGGCAGCCATCTTGAATCTTGGATGCCATATTGGATCTCGTGTAAGCCATCTTGAATCTCGGCAGCCATCTTTATTTATTGGCAGCTATCTTGGATCACGACAACAATCTTGTGTTGCTGGGTGAATTCAGCTGGCCTTCATTTCTCAGTAGACATTTTTTCTGTAATTTCAGTTTTGGGAAATAGTGAGGACAGGGGATATCGAGGTACAAATGGAAACAAAAATCGCGATTTCTAGCTCCACCCCGTGACGTCATAGCCCTTCCCCTAGGACGTCATAGCCGTGTCCCTCATTAAGTCATAGCCGTATTCCTCATGACGTCATAGCCCTGCCCCCACGCCGTGACATCATAGCCCAACTACTGTGTTGTCGTAGCCCAGTCTCCTCAAGACATCATAGTCCCCGCCCGCTTCCCACTTTCTGCTTCTCATGCGCTGATACCCGCTTTCCACTTCCCACGCACTGGTTTTTTTTATTCATCTGGATCGGGCACAACTTTTAATGCCAGGAATGTCTTTAGAGGGAAAATTGTGCACTTTCATCTATCTGGGTGGCGGTGTAACCATGTAGGCATGTGAAGATTGTGTGCTGTTACTCACTTCCTGCACCCGAGTGCTGAACCTGCTTCCCACACGCTTCCCACTTTCACGTGCTGAAACCCACTTCCTACATGCTTTCCACTTACACGAGCTGAAACCCATTTCTCACACTTTTCCCGCTTCCCACGTGCTGAAACCAGCTTCCCGCTTCCCATGCACTGAAGTTGGGGATCGACTGTCAACGAACTTTTCGACAATGACCTTTTGGATGACAAACGCTAAATCTGTCACAGGCTTTCCATCTGGTAGTGTAAATCCGACAAAAAAACATGAAAATACTGCAAAAATCTAGTGACCTTGCTGGATCCCCACTCCCTGTACCTCACCCCCACAGAACTTTACCCAGAGACCTATCCCCATTGGAGAGTGTAAATTCTATCAAATTATACCCTGCAAGTACTACAAAAGTATGCCAAGTGTGACACTTAGAAACCAGAAAACGTTCCCATCAGGATGTGTAAAATCTACCAAAAAACGTGTAAATTCTACATAAATTTAGTGCGTTCCCACCTTACGATGTGTAGTTTTGCCCACGCAAAATTTTACGTAGATCTGGTGAACCCGTGGTGCCAACCCCTATGGACCACTCTACGGGGTCCCCCGCAGGACTTTCTTGACGTCACAGTGTCAAAACGTGCAATAAACAAATGTAAATCGTAATTGGAACATATAAACATCAATAAAAGCGTTTAGATACATCCCACGTTTGTGTTTGGATATTCTTATCATATTTGAATGTTTCCTACGCGCTCTTTCAACATGATGTGAATCAAAATCTAATCAAATGTAGATCTTGATGGGAACGTCCATACCTTGCTAAAACGAACATTCATATTTGTTGGGTTCGTGGAAGATGACCGCGTTGAAAATATAAAACGAGTCCCCTTCCCTTTGAATGTATACAAAAAAAAGTGGAACCTTGGTTACTGACGTAGGATAAACATGGAGAATAAATGTATGCTTGATATTAGAAACAAACTGATAAAAATGTTTGCAATGGTGAAAAAAGATGATCAATCCGAAGATGAATATCTGCAAGAATTGTATAACCATTAAAACTATCGCTATATCAATTAAGAAGTTTAAGATCGTGAAAGGTGACCAGGAATCCAGGGTTAAAAAATAGAAATACGAGGAGAAGAGTGATGAGCAAGAACAAATCGGCACATGTTCTTTTGGTAGAAAGGCAGCATGCTACCAGTACTCCAGAGCTTCAGGACAAATAAAAACTTCATCCAACACCTGTACTTCCACCACGATAGGCGAGCATAGCTCAGGACCCTCAACATCAGGAGGCCCATTCTGTATACCTGTAACATCGACTGCTCTCGAACTCCTCCACAGGGTTCGCTTCGGTCTTTGCAGGCTCTTTTGAAAGGTCATATGTCAGGTGTGATGCCAAAGTATTATTTCCACACATTATTCAATTCGCCGCAGTCGCCGTGAGGAGGTGGTGTTGGCCCGTTTGCGAGTTGGTCACACCCGGCTTACTCACTGTTTCCTTTTGCGGGGGGTTGACCCTCCTGAATGTTCTTGGTGTCGACGGCCACTTACGGTCCGGCACTTACTTGTTGATTGTCGCCATCTTGATGGTGTTCGTCGTCGTTTCCATCTTCCGCATGACATTGCGCGTCAGTTGGGCGATAAGTCTGTCCTCCTGTCCGGTGTTTTTCAATTTTTGCAGGAGGTGCAGATGTATGACAAGATTTAGGTTAGGGGTTTGAATAACATCTCTGTAATGTGTGGTGCAGTGGCAACCCGGACCACTGCACTGTGACTGAGGTTGGCGCTAATGACCAAGTTGTCGACGCGCCATTAAGCCTCAATCCCCCCCCCACATTATTCAAAACAAATAAAATCACAATGACATGTTTGGAATGCGGTACAACATGAACTGGAAAGACATGATTTGGGAAAAGAACGTAATTTTCGTGAATAATGTAGTGTTGGAAAGAAAGAAGTACCAAGGACGTAATCAGCTCCAGAGTTTGCTAACCCAAAAAGATTTGCAGGACGATACGTATGACCCTGATGTATTGGCTTCATAAGCCTCTATTCTTGAAGATAGTAATATCATACAGGCTACCGCAACAACGATCCCACCTCTGGAAATGTGAAATCAAACACGGTTACAAGTACATACATATGATCAAACCGATTTGGAAAGATCGTGTCGAGAAACGTGATTCGTGTCTCCGGAAAGAGGCCACCATATCTGATGAACCAGAGTCTGAAGAAGAAGATTACAACGAATAGAGGTCAAATGATTCAGTGCTGGATGAATCGGGGTCAAAAGAATCACAGTCAGCTGAATCAGGGTGTGATAAATCAGGATCGGATGAAGCAGGGTCGCATGATACAGGGTATGATAAAAAAGATAATACTAAACCGAATTAGTTGCTAAATAGGTAAATAGGTTCTTGTGCACAGCATGAACAGGTAAATTTGGACATTCTGTTTCAGTTTCACATTCAGTTTGTTTTTGAGTGAGATATTATAAACGAAGTTGAAAAGAGCGAAACCTAATCCGGATTAGAATTTTGACCGGCTGAATGGATTTAAACACGACATTAGTTCGGTAGGGTGGGTCCAGAGGATGGGGATCAAGTGAGGCCACCAGATTTACATAGTGTTTATATACTTTCTGGTATATTTTACACTACCTAATGGAAAACCTGTGATGATTTTAACGTTTTTCGTTGAAAGGTTCATTGTCGAAAAGTTTGTTGACAGTCCTTCCCTAACTTCATCACGTTGGAAGCGGGAAGGGGGTTTTAGTGTGTATGGAAAGTGCACATAGTTAGATGGTTACACCACCATACAGATAGTTGAAAGTGCACAATTTTCCCTCTACAGACACTCTTACTGTAAAAAAATTGCTTTTTGCAACCTACCCAGATCTAGACACACGCTAGTGTGTCGCGCCAAGTTAGGAAACAATCATCACAACAAACATCACATCAATTCAATTTTCGAGGTTGTAAACCATTGTAGTGCGGCGCCACAGCGTCAGTGTCTTATATCTTGAAGCATAGTTGGGCACATTTCAGGTACTTGAGGAAAAATAATAATGCGCTACAAAAGCTTAAATTGTGTTGAAATCAAGAGCAATGACACACCTGACAAAAATTAACTCATGTAGGAATGTCAGCTCGGCTGATTTCAATGCAAAATCTGACCCTCAATAACGTTGAAAATGTGTAACTAGCTAGCTAGCTACTAGCCAATTCTAGTCCGCTCATCTCCATGTTAATTTCCATAGGGTGATTATTCGTCGATACCGACATAACGGAAAGGCTTCCAGCTATGAAATTGGACGAATGGCTGCAGTACGATACGAACTGCGTACCTTTTCTGGTTTGGAGCCTAGGGGTGTAACGAGGATGGCGTGGGATGGCGCGTAACTACGAAAATATTGTTATAACCATTGTTACTATTGTCGTTTGCGTCTCTCAATGGACAGCCAAAGTTCGGACAATGACAACGTGTGTACTGACGTGCGTGCCTAGACACACACTAGTGTAGCACGATAAATCTAAACAACGTTGCCAAAGAAATTGTATTTACGTCCAATTCACGAAAAGTAAACCAACTCTAAAAACAAAGCAAAATAAACAAAGCCAAAAACTGGTGAAGAGGTCACCAGGTTGAGAGTGGTTCGGCTCTTCAAAGGACTGGTATCAACACACCAAAACTAACGAAATAAAACAAATTACAACAAAATTAAAACAAAACCAAAAAACTATAAAGAGGTGACCAAGTTGAGAAATGTTCGGTTTATAGTCAAAAGGTAGTAGCAAATTGTTAAAAACCAATTTCTTGTTGATGTGCCACTTTATTACACATCTGCACGGTAGTGGAAGTGAGCTAATACACAATTTAAAAAAAAGGACTGATATCATATCAAAAACCTACACTGGTAAAAGGGGCCGCCAAGTTCCGAATGGTTTGGCCCTTTAAAGGAGTGATATCAACACACCAATACATTCGCCACCTTAATCGCACCGAATAATATCTTGGACGTTAAATGAAAAAATGAACCGAAAGTAGCAATGTTCTAGTTTTCATTTAACCTTCGAACTATTAAGCGGTGCGATAAACTTGGCGAATGTTTTAGTGTGTTGATATCACTCCTTTGAAGGGCGGCCCCTTTTACCAGTTTTGGTTTTTGATATGATTAAACCTACGGTTCGGCACGTTGCTTCATTAGGAAGAAGCCATACCGTTAATAGCAAGGAGAATTGTTAATGGTTTAATTTAGGTTAATTAGCCAAAGCTCCTGATATATCAGTATTGGTGTATCGCTATCAGATCGGTAACAAAACATGTGCAATATCATCCGACCGTTATTATTATTAAACAATCAAAGGTTATCATTAAGTAATAACATTGTCCATTCGGCCATTAGCACTAATTAATTAAGAACATGAATCACTACTATGACAGTATTTGTCTTCAACACTTTTAGCCCAAGTGCACAACAGTAGCCTAGTGCATTTGCCTAGAAGCCAGCCTTGAGTTATCCATATTACTCCTTTATACGTCAATAGACCTGGACTGGCTCTGGAACCTTCCATCCAACTGTCCCCACCTGACAGCACTTTTCATGTAGGTCAGCACCACTTCAGACCAGCCCCACTCTGCCTGGCTCGAACCAGTAGAGATCAGAGGCCTTGAGACAATGGGATTTCACCCCTTCACTAAGCATAAATACGAGCTCCCCTCAGAACTGACAGTGACTTGGATTACAATAATGCTACGCAGTGAGGCTGCCAGTCTCTGGGCTCCCCAGACCCATGATCATCAATTGCAGAAGTTTTAAGTTGTGATATATAGATTATTAGTTAGGACCAAGAATAGTCAGTGCAGTTGTTGTGATGTTAGCGTATAGGCCTAACAATGGCAAGGACGCACTAGCATTACTAGAGTATGGAGCCCTTGCCCCTTTAATGTTTAAGCGTGCCTTAATTGCGAATTTAAGAGGGAGAATATAAACTCACTAACACTAACCGATTTGACTTTAATAAATTTACGTTCATTACCCAAGATAAATCTGTGTTCTCCCGTACTTGCATGCCAATTGTATGATCTTGTTTAGTTGCTGCGGTTAGTTGTTCAGCTGACAGGTGTAGAGTGTAGAACTCTACATACAATAAATCATCACTAAATTCTAACAAAGAGGATTTACGATAGATTTACATCAGTGTCGGACAATAGTTTGAGGACATCAGTTATAATGAGTTCATCCATCCATTCGGCCAACCCACCAGTGAAATTGGTGTTTCCTGACGGAGCAGTAAATATGAAATGAAACTATTTGTTGAATTCAAAAGAAACGACTGCATCATGCCTATGGGTGACACTATAAACAGGCTTCCTGTGACCTTCTTGAGTGTGATTTAGCATACTTAAGGATGTTGTTTTGGGCCTCTTTGGATATTTTGCCTGATTGGCTTCCGTAATTACTCCTTGCTTCTCTTGTAAAGGTGTTAACTTTGTTTCTGAGATCAGTGTATTGGGCAAAATTGCTTAGAGTCTGTCTCCTGACACTTGTCCAGTCCCTTCGTTTCTTTTTCAGAGCAGTGGAAACAGCTAGAAAAAATCAGGATTTTCAGAAATTAGACTTTCCAGTCAATGCTGCCAATCAGACTTTTATTGTGTTCATAATCCGCCCGTTTAAAGTCAAGCTTACTTGTGAGACTTTCTTTGATAGCAATAGGAGTACCTGGGGTGAAACCCATAGAAATATGATCACTTAGCTGTAGTGGGGAAGTTGCAAGATTTCACTGACAGGATGGTCAGACTCGGTGATAATCAGATACAGGAGAGACGGCTCCTGAACAACCATGTACCTCGTGAAAAAGTCAACATGCTATTAAAGAGTGTGTTTTTTTGGAGTAAGGTGATAAAACACTCTCCAGCAAAATCAGAGGGAAGGGTGATTTTGTTAGGCCAGCAGATGTCCGTAAAGTTTAAGTCACGAAGCAAAATAACAGGATTGTTCTTATTGTTAGCCAGTAGTCTGCCTAAGAAATCTTTCAACTCCAAGTATGAGTTGTCACTCAGATGAGTACGAGTTGCCACTCAGTGTGTTATATTTTTGTTTAATCGAAGTAAAGGTGTCATCCAGGTATCTGGACCACAGATTCAGAGATACTAAATGGAGAGAAAACACTAGAATGTTAATAAAGGATCACACAAGCACATCTGCACTTCGGGTATGTGGTTTGTATTTGCGCACAATATAGATAGTTTTAAAAACCGTACAAAAATTACATTAAGATTTTGTGCACTGGATGTAGTAAATAAGATTACACAGATATGGCAGTAAGAAAACCAAACCTTTATTGTGTAGTTCTTCATAAATTTGTAACAGTGAAAATGGTTATACTTTAGAACAACGTGGTGATGTTTTGTGAATTATTAACAGAGAAGACTTGAATTAAATTTTGCTCTATATATTCAGCCCAATTCCTTGCCTTGTAAATTGGCTTATCTTGCGTTTTTTAAACGCCTTCTTCCTTCATTGGCCTTTATAGGCTGGAAAGCCGTATGAGCAATGGAAATAGGTTTTCTGTTTGTATTTTTTATTCGTAACGTCGAGTTGCTTTTGTGTGAAGTATTTGCATGTTTCTGATATTGTGTCTACGATAATCCGTAACAGGCTTTTAATAAATTGAGCTAAGTGCGTTGACAAATCCCAACAAAGCACATACACACAGAACACTTGGCTTTAAAATATTGCAAAACAGAAGAGTTAACAAGCATTATAATTTTTGCATCAACACTGGAGTCTGAAGTCAAATTGCTTGCAAACCATATTTTGCGCATTTTATTTATTTGCCGCCTACGTCATATAGACACTAAGCAGCATTGGTTAAGTGGCTTTGTTGCACCTAATGAGAATGCTTGAAACAATTCGTACCCCAGGAAATGCTTGACCACTTTCTACCATTTTTAGTGAAGCACAATCTGAACAAATTGGCTACTACCAGTTTTGTAAAATAAATATTTTGAGCATTGTATACAAAATTCTAACCAAGAAGAAACCAAACATCTTCTCGATTCCAGTTCAGGTCCAGAATTCCGAAGAGTTCTGAAGAATTTTAAAAAAATTTTGTGTGAGTGTATACCAGTGCATAGAGGGCATGTATGCCAAATTTGGTTTAAAAATATGAAAAAGTGGCAGACATAGTCCGCATTCAAACTTTTGTTTTACCGTGTGAGACTGCAAACCTTACAGTAACCAGCAAGCACAGTTACTAATAAACACAAACAAAGGAATTAAAATTGAGTTTTTCATTAGTACATTAGAGTTCATAAGGTAATTTTTCAACTCACCTTAGTGCAGTGAAAAAAAACTTCAACGGTCAATAAACCAACACAATGCTTAATGGCTTTTATGTTCTGTATGAATGATCATATGTTGCTAGTATACCTGGTTATTCCCCACATATAACTTCCCGAAATCAATGTCATGGATTTTAAAAATTAAGGTTGTATTATCAGCCAATGAAAATAGCACACCAAGTCTCTTGCCACCGTGCACAACGTTTCATGTACTACAGTAAATAATTTATGTTCCAATGTTGACTGAGCATATTGGAGTTAGACTTATAATTTTAATGAACGGGAAAATGTATCCGTTTACTATTACAAAAATTATGAGGTTGCTTGGCTTGCTGAAATAACATGACGGAACGCCATATCGGCTCGATAAGGTTACTGGCCATGCCAGGTAATGTCTTATAGTGTAGGACTTCGTTCTATGCTCTCAAAAATCGATGGGTCAATTCCCTCTCAGGGAGTCTGACGATTCAGTTCAAAGGCAACGGAAATAGATTTAAATCTGTATTTATGGCTTGCTGAAAGATGCCAAACAATATTCATGCTGCAGCATAGTAAAGGCATCCTAACAAATAATTTAGTTCATGGTAATCATGTAAACACTCTAGTACGTTGCTGGCGAGAATGATGAAAACAATTTATTTAAAATTTCAGCAAATTCATTAAAAAATAATTTGACTTCAGTTTTTTTTAGGAATATCACGATGTTCCTAAAAAGTAGGAACATTGCTATGCTCCTGGGTCTGTTGTCAATTGGGTGCATTTTAATCTAGATGAATATTTGTCTATGGAACAATATGTGTTATCATCAGTGTGCTTAAGATATTTGATACACAGTTTCAGACACTAAACATAAAAGTATTTGCGATCACAAGTTTAACAACTAAATGTGTGTGGTTTTTGCCCTGAATCACGGACATGGACGTAGGGTTATGAGAAACATGGAAACAAAAGCACCAGACCTTACACTCCATTCCTTATGCTACTCCTAAAGTTAGACAATACAATACACACAAACCACTGCAAATAATTGATTTAATAGTTGACTAAATATAAAGTTGGTGTTGCTGTTTGTCAGTTAAAACACAATAACGTTCGAAATTTCGTTCTAATTTGGTTGAAATTCATAACAAAGCAGCTTTTGTGATGAAGGAAACAAGATCGAATGTGAACTCCCAGCTTAAAATATTTTCGGAGAAATTCGGATTTTCCCTCCATTATTTTACTCGATTTTTTTTACTAGCAGTGGCAGTGACAGCGGCAGTAATGGTAGCCCAATCGAAAAGGCTGATGGTATAGGGATGCATCAACGAGCCACACTTGCTGCCAGTAATGCAGCCTCCGAAAACTACAAGGTTATAGCCTCCCTATGATGCATCAACACCCGTAAAAACCACAATGGAAAAGTAATGTATTGTAGTTCTCCCTCGGCTGAGTGACTGTGATCTGCAATCGAATTCTATTACATACCTAGAAGTAAAATAAGCAAAAAAAAGCAACAAAGTTGTTGGACTGAGCAGTAATAATTTCCTTATTAATTTATCGTTTACATTCTTACATTCATTGATCGAAATGGATAAAATTGAGAGCTGATACGA
>JAHWFP010007341.1:1917-14053 GCA_023313725.1 Lithobius niger
AAAGCTTCCAACGAGAGGTGGCGTGGGCTGTTGTCTGGAAGAGCAGCAAACGACGGGGGTAGTGAGGGGCAGTGGTCTTGAAGGGCTGCAGACGATGGCTGTGTAGACGGCAAACCAGAAAACTGCCAGCGACCGTGGTGAGGGGAAGATGGAAGACTGTAAGGGCAGTACCTGCTGGTGGTAACAGTCTGGAGGAGTTGCCAAAGATAGTTAGCGAAGGACAAGATTTTCGAAGAGGTTCGAACAACGGCTGGAGGAGCGGGCAGCAGTTAAACAAGGGCGACATGAGACGAACTCTGGCAGGCAGCATGGTCGACGGTCAGGGAGCAGTGAGCCACAGCCAGTGATGGGCTGTGACTCCAACCTGCGGTAGCCAACAGATGTCGGGGACAGGAATCGGCAAGTGTCGGCAACACGAGGGATGTGGAGGTGCGATCCATGTCGAGTCTCCTGATGTTGCCATGCTGCGATAGGAGAAAAACAGCGGCAGCAACATGAATGAACGGCGTTCATGTAATTTATATAATTTACAGCAATTTGTGTATATTTATTTATAACCCATTTTCTTACGTACTTCTAGCCATACAGAAAATGAGGTGAAAATTAATACACGACTTACAGAATAATAGAAACCTGCCTCGCCATCTGCTAAAGAAGATAACAATGGCACAACAACGATGTAAACAGAAAGAAGCACTTATTGAAGGAGCCTGAAGAAGCTAGAAGGACTGAAATTTTACATCTTTTCGTCAACACCCTATCGAAAATTCGCAAAAACACGATGGAGTATTTCCTTTTTTGAATTTAAGCGTTACTTGTATGAATCCGGACTTTCGAACTTTCATATTTCAAAGTACATGATGGTTAGCTTATTTAAGATATAATAGTAGTTCCAAAAATGAGGCATCGAATTATCAAGCATGGATGCGAACCATGAGCAAAATTAGAGAATAATTGCATACTTGGATTGGCTCAAATTTTTCTAGTAGGTAGGAGATGCATCAAGTTAAAATGCAACATCAGACAGCGGATTTTATAACCAGTGGAGCAAAATCAACTAGCGGTATGTCCTCGAGCAGGTGATGCATGGTTTAGAATGTGTACAGCGTAAAAATGATGGCATGGGCATTTGAGTCAGTCAAAACCTCTAAAGTGACAATGCAACTCTCAGCCATATTCTTCGTAAGTGTCTGGGCTTTGTGCATATAACCCTTTTGTCAGGGCTACGCTTTCTTTATTTTCATCATATGGAAGCAGACAAGCTAGCTATCATGAAGAATGGCACGACAAGCTAATCATAAAACAAGCCATGGTTACCCAAAGACAATTTACTTGCGAAAGCTACTGCACGACTAGTTCTAACATCACGCAAAGAAAGCATACAGGTACAGATTCTTAATTAATGGTACTCGCCATTGGCCAGTAGTAAAACACAAGAAGACAAACAAAAGCTGTTTTGCAGCCTTCTTTCCACCAGCTTTCATTTAATTCCTTAGCAGAGCGCCCAGTAGAAGACAGCTATAGAGCCAAGAGTACAATCACAGACTAATTAACTAAACGTAGTTAATACAAAGACTGAACGATGTTCCGCAACGATCATTAAACACCACGATGGCATAATGGAGGAATGCAACTTCAAACAAACAAAAGATTTTAGATAAGGACTTTGAGCAATTATCAGCAAGCAAAGACGACGTATTGCTACACAAGTTGAATAAAGAGGAAGAAAGAATCCCGACGAGAAACACAGCAAGTTTATCATGACGAGTGTGGTTTGGAAGATGAATTAATCAAGAGAAGACCTGAAGGGCCAACAATCACCACCACCACCAGGTGCTAAAACTGAAGAGTTTAAAAAAAGGAAAGGAAGACTTCCCTTGCCACTGGTTCACTAAAGCCATAAGCGAATCACGAGTGGGGAAAATGTTGGACGTGAAATCACGTTGCACGATCCACTTCCTGTTTGAACAACGGTCACGTCGAGATATGAATACAAATCAGTCTATATTATTGTCTGAGACAGCATGGCAACGTTCGCGTAACAAGGCGTCATTATAATGTTGCTTAATGCTTATACTTGATGATTTACTATTCACAGCTATACAGTATTACTATCCTTAATTTTACATGCTTTCTGCTTATCCAAAACCACTTCTGCACACCTATTTAGCAATGACAGAAACCCAACAATAATAAGAGTTACCACTTCATGTCCTTTGACGTGGAGTTGGAGCAGGCGTTTCGCATTGAAGCCAACTTCACAGCTATCGCAGAAGACAACCCAATCTTTACCTTCTTCATCAATCTATAAACAAAATAATTTGTTATTCTAGCAGTTTAAAACATTTTTTAGAGCAAGATTCTGTTACTTAAGAGGAAAAAAAAACAAATAACAATACTAGGATGCAAGCTGTACACAAAATTAGTAACTATCGGGACAATCTATGGACGTTACTTTACAAAATTCAAAATGCACAGATAGAAAGGTTTTACCGTAAATTGTGGACTAAACGCACATGGGCTTATGCAGTTAATTTGGCAAAAATAGGGGGGTGGGCTTTAAATCAAGCATTATCAATTTTCTAACCTTTCTGAGCATCTATTACAGAAAATTCAACAATCTCTGAAAGACCAATTTTTACATCCTTTTAACTGCTGTGAAGAAAGGAGGAGGCTTAGGTGAGAGATGCCTCGTGCAGGTGCTAGGAGCTAAAGGAAGAGTCCACTATTACTACAGGGAGGGAGAAGGGGCCAGTAAACATAACAAGCAGTACTATCTTTATTCACATCATATAACTTTTAGATAATTTTTTGTAGAAAAACGACAATTTGAGGGGTGGGCTTTCACTCCAGTATTTCATGATTTTGACTTTACAGCATTTTAGGGAGTGGGCTTTAGCTTCAACTGGGCTTTTAATACATGATTTACGGTAAATACCATATCGTGTCACACGCCAATAACTTCTCGTCTATATTACATCAGATCTAACATCAGAAAAGCTGCCGCTCAACCACCCCCAGTTAATTACCTTAACAACTTGTTAATACTGAAAAATCGGTCGACTCAGCAGTTTTACTTTGGTTAAAGTTCACGACAAATACTCACAGTTCGGTCACGCAGAACCAGTTTTCACCTAATAACTTGCAAATTTTTGACAACCTTTACTGGTTGACTTCTTCAGGCAGTTAAGCCACTAGCAATCCTTCCAAACCCAACCAACTTCCAAAATTCAAAACTCCCTCCTCATCACATCACAGTAAGCCTTGCGTTAGCATTCCAGGCTGGTGTTGGCACTGCTCATAGTCGATGATTCTTCATCTGTTTCTTCCTCCATATTTGGTGGTGAGGGGAAGAATTTCTTCCAGTTTGCTTCCAGTCTAATTTTAAATTGGGGTGTCACCATGTTACTAATCATTTTATAGGCTGGTTCTTGTGTGTTCAGTAGGTTTATTGACATGCCTCTACCCGGGCTGAATGGCCATTGATTCTAAGCGCGGAGGTTTGTTCCCTTGCTGGAATCCGACTTGACTAAAATCTTGCTAAATTCGGATTCCAGCAAGGGGGCACACCTCCACGCCCTCCAATCATTGGCCATGTGTAGAGGCATGTCAATAAAACTACTGAACACACAAGAACCAGCCTATAATGACACCCCAATTCAAAATTAGACTGGAAGAACTTCCTCCCCTCACCACCAACTAAGTATTGTTCAGCAGTCAACAGTGATTGTGGTGGTCTCCCTTCCTCCAAAAACAATCGAATGTTCATCAAAACTACCTTTTAGGCAAGTCGTGACACGGGAATCTATTTGGCTTAATGTAGTACTGTAAGCTAACGAAAAGGGTGCAGAGAGGACGAAAAACTGTTCTCAACAAACCGATGTAGTCTAAAACTGATTTCTTAAGCAACTTCAGTAATTATACCATTTTTTTTTTCAGTGTGCGAGATCAGAAGGTTGACAGAAATAAGGCAACATTGTAATGGTTTATTTTTTTTACTAATTTGTGTACGAACAATTTTATGATGGTATTATCATAGTACGATGTATCGTGATATATTTCTCCGTGATACAACATATTCGAAATTTTCAAAATCGCTCATCCTCAAGACGAAAAGTCACCCGCTTTTTGACGTGGTTTCATCCATAAACCATTTGTCACATGGTTTTATTCGTAAACTATGTACTGCTTTTTATGGTCATTAAAAAAAATTTACATATACAACTTTTTTTTACTCTTTTATCAGAACCAATAACTTTTTCAAAAGCAATGCAAGCTCCTAAAAGTCTCCAGCGTTACATAAAAAAAAAACATACCAGACAACTACTGTAGCTAAAATCACAAAAAGACAAAAAAAAAAAAGACGGCTGGCAAAGTCACTTAAAAGAGCCAACTCAAAAACTAACACATGACACTGTATACAATACTGTTTCAGTACACAAAATAGGAATTTTATTTTTGTTAAAACTTGTAAACTTTTATTAACTTACTTCAGCCTCAACGATCATCACATCATCACCTGCAGATAGAAAGAAAAGAACATAAAATAATGGCCAAAGACATGTAATTTCTATGATCACATTTTTTTTGAAGATTTGCTGCTGTGCAAAAACTGGCTAAATTTCAGAAAACTCGCTGAAAATTGTAGAAACATAAGTTTTATCAAATTAAACTCAATTCAAATAACGCTCATTTTAACATCGACAACACTCACACTGTCTGGCAAACTTTCGACAACTACCTGTTGTCTTCGTCAGACCTAAGATTTGTTTAGTCTCTGATTACTTCGTCTGCTGTTCGTTCTGGTCGAATACAAAAATTCGACCAGAATTTGTATATTTTATATTTTTGTACTCGACCAGAACGAACAGCAGACTAAGTAATCAGAGACTAAACAAATCTTAGGAGGTCTGACGAAGACAACAGGTAGTTGTCGAAAATTTGCCAGACAGTGTGAGTGTCCTAACGAAGCTTGTTGCAGTGGCATGTTGGGTTCCATGAGGGAGCTTGTCAGTGGATCCCACTGAGGAAATTGTAGCTTCCTGACTGCCCCCACCACCTCACTTATGATGAGGCTGGTTAACCTAAGGTTTTCGACCACAGATGTGTCCAGCCATCATAGGAATTTATAACCAAACATAATAATAATAATAATAGTAATAATGTTACATTTTTACCACCTGGAAGTAGTCAGAACCCGGAAGGGTGTTGAGCCACTGACACCTTGACTGGAGGGTATTTAAGTTAGAAAAAGGAAAGTATATATGTAGGAAAATTAAGTTTACGGACAACGTTTGAGAAAGGAATGCAAGGGCTGAGATTTCAGCATGCGACGGAAACCCGCCAACGTAGACTGGGAGACAACTTCGACATGCAAAGCATTCCAAATTGGAACGGTCCGGATGGAAAAGAAGTTGCGACGACAATCAAGGTGTGAACCTTGAATAGTCAGCTTCCATGGATAGCCTCTGGTTGAAAGTTTATGCTGGCATAATTCAAAAAAGGGTAGGTTAACCGAAGTCAAGCTGTGAAGGATCTTATAAGTCAGTATCAGATCAAACCTAATTCTGCGGAGCTCAAGTGGTTCAAGACCTGCCCTTTCCAATCGTGCCGAAGGTGTTAGGTCTCGGATACCAGGCAAGCCCGTAGTACACCGGCATTGCACCGACTAAATCAGATCAATGTCCTTGAGAAGGCCAGGGGACCAAACCGGGGTAGCATGCTCAAGGAGAGGTCGTACGAAGACCTTGAAGGCCCAAACCTTGGTAGCGAGGTTACCAGATGTAAAGCATCTGTTTACGATACCCAGACGGCGAAAAGCTAATGCACTGACCTTCTGACAGAGCAAGGATGGCTTTAAATACGGGGTAAACCAAACACCAGGTCACGTACTTCGAGTTCAGATCGCAAGGGTAGATTTTCTAAGAAGTAGCGACGGCCAGTGTTGCGGGCCCCAAGATGGAACGAATGAGACTTTGGGATCGAAAGAGGCAGCTGCCAGGTATGCGACCAATCAGCAACTCTCACAATCTCCGTTTCTAGTGCAGCAGAGCATTCATCTGTGAGGGCTGCTGACCCGACTTTTAGATCGTCACAAACTTAAAGCCTGTAGTGTTTTTGTTAGTAAAGGTGAGGTTAAGACAAATTACGAAGAGGATGGGGCCCAGGACGGACCCCTGTGGTACCCCACTAAAAACCCTCACAGGTGAAGAGAGCGAACCTTCAACACAAACCTGCTGAGTACGGTTACTTAAAGCAGAGATTCAGTTCAAAAGATCCCCACATATTCCACTCGCACTAAGCTTAAACAGAAGTTTACGATGTATGACAGACTCAAATGCCTTCTTAAAAATCTAAATCAATAATATCATAAGGGTTGCCAATGTCCACCTCAAGTGATCAAGTGCAAATAAAAGTTGATGGGTAGAGGAGCGGCAAGGCATAAAGCCAACTTGATCGAGGCGAACAATGGAAAACTACTAGAGGAACAATAAAACGTGGTGGTCCCGAATAATGTACTCCATGATTTTACAGGCCACGCAGGTCGGGGCAATAGGACGGTAATTCTGCACATCAGAAGGAGGACCCTTCTTAAAAACAGAGGACCACAGAGGCGGTGCTCCAAACGGACGGAAGTCACCCTTGAGCAAACGAAAGCGAGAATAGTCTGGAGATAGGGTAGTCAATTTCGACAACAATTTGCTTAAAAAGAAATGAAGAAAAACCATGAGGACCGCAAGATTGGCTAGCTTTAAGTCTATTAATGGTCATTTGAACTAGGTTAGAGGGAAAGGAAACGACAGTGCAGGAGACAGCTGGAGGAACAAGTGACTGTGGGGATACATGGGCCCGTCGTCAGTAATGCCATTTAAAGCAAGACAGCGCTTAAGGCTTTTGCCTTTTCAAGGTTACCCGTGATCTGAGAACTTCCAATCTTTAAAGGTGGAAGTGATAGCGTGGTATCAGTTTTATGTCTGTATTGACGAAAAAGGGCAGCAGGGTTTCCCGCTTCCCGCTTGCAGTGCCAGGATTCAACCGTAGAGGAGTAAAGTTTGCGTTGAACATTGTAGGCTAGCAATGTCGTAGTGTTTGGATTTGCTTTGTATCGCTTCCATCGTCTCAATTTAGAATTTCGAATTTTCAACATCCACCGTGGGACGACAAAAAGTACCTGTTGCTTTGGCTGGTATGGGGAACGACAATGCCTGACATGAGTATGCAGTGTATGCTGGAAACAGTCCCAAGCCTGGTTAATGTTCGAGTGAACATTAAAAATTTGGTTGTCCCAATCAATATTGGCTAACAATGATTTAAGGAGAGTAAAATTTATCTTGCCAGTATGGTGGTTTAGTTAGTCCCGATGCAGGAGGAAATGACTGGAGGCCAGAGTTGACCTTGAAGGATAACATACAGCGATCGCTGTTTCCCAAATGGTCTTCAACAGCGACCTCGTACACTAAATGATCGTCTTAGGAAAAAACCAGATCGAGAATTTTATTTCCGTGGGTGGGGAAATCAACCAACTGACTTAGCCCCAATGGGCGATAAGTTCAAGGAAGTATCGATGATGAGTGTCACTAGCCGTATTTCGAGGCCAGTCGACAGTTGAGAGATTAAAGTCACCCAACAGAATGTATGAATGATCCAGAGTGAAAGAATGAGTAATATAGTTACAGAGGTTCAGGATTACGGGGTCAAGAAAGCTAGTGCGGAACTTGTCTGCATTACACTTAATGCCAGAAGCCTTATGCGAAATCGGAAAGTTTTAACGAACTTGTGTCGCGAGGTACCTTCGATCTTATCTTTGTCGTGGAATCATGGCTCCATTCGGGAATCACTGATGCGATGATCGCGGATGGGAACATTTATGGTGTTATTAGACGTGACCGTGGTTCACGGGGGAGGTCTCTTCATTTTGCATAGTTGTGAAATCCCGGTGGTTGTTGAATCAGTGGCACTGGTGGCTGAAGGATTTTGATTTCCCTTCCCAAAAGCAAAATTATTTTCGTACTCTGTTATCTACCCAACAGCTTTCTTGACCCCAAAATCCTGAACATCTGTAACAATATTACTAATTCTTTCACTCTGGATCATTCATGCATTCTGTTGGGTGACTTTAATGTCTCAACTGTTGGCTGGCCTCAAAATATGGCTAGTGACATCGGTACTTCCTTGAACTGATCACCCCATTGGGGCTAAGCCAGCTGGTTGATTTCCCCACCCACGGATATAAAATTCTCGATCTGGTTTTTTCCCAAGACAATCGTTTAGTGTACGAGGTCGCTGTTGAAGACCATTTGGGAAACAGCAATCACTGCGTGGTATCCTTCAGGGTCAACTCCGGTCTCTCCGGTCATTTCCTCCTGCATCGGGACCAACTTAACCACCATACTGGCAAGATAAATTTTACTCTCCCTAAATCATCGTTAGCCAATATTGATTGGGACAACCAACTCTTTAATGTTCACTCGAACATTAACCAGGCTTGGGACTGTTTCCGGCATTCACTGGGTAATCATGTCGGGCATTGTCTTCCCTATACCAGCCAAAGCAACAGTACCTTTTGTCATCCCATGATGTATCTTGAAAATTCGGAATTCTAAATTGAGACGATGGAAGCGATACAAAGCAAATCCAAACACTTCGACGTTGCTAGCCTACAATGTTCAACGCAAACTTTACTCCTCTATGGTTGAACCCTGGCACAGCACACGGGAATCCAATGCCATCCACGGGCCTTTTTTCGTCTATACAGACATAAAAATGGTACCACGCGATCGCTTCCACCTTTAAAGATTGGAAACTCTCACTTCACAGGTAACCTTGAAAAGACAGAAGCCTTAAACGCTGTCTTGGCATTAAATGGCATTACTGACGATGGTGCACCCCATGTATCCCTACCGTCACTTGTTCCTCCAGCTGTCCTCTGCACTGTCATTTCCTTTCCCTCAAACCTAGTCCAAATGACCATTAACAGACTTAAACCAAGCCATTCTTGTGGTTCTGATGGTTTTTCTTCCTTTCTTTTTAAGCAAATTGTTGTCGAAATTTGCTACCCTCTCTTCAGACTATTCTCGCTTTCGTTTGCTCAGGGGTGTCTCCTGTCCATCTGGAGCACCGCCATTGTGGTCCCTGTTTTTAAGAAGGGTTCTCCTTCTGATGTGCAGAATTACCGTCCTATTGCCCTGACCTGCGTGGCCTGTAAAATCATGGAGTTCATTATTCGGGACCACGTTTTATTGTTCCTGCATGAGTTTTCCATTGTTCTCCCTGATCAATTTGGCTTTATGCCTGGATGCTCCTCTACCCATAAAATTTTATTTGCACTTGATCACTGGACTTCAACTCTTGACATTGGCATCCCTTATGATATTATTTATTTCGATTTAAAGAGGGCATTTGAGTCTGTCATACATCGTAAACTTCTGTTTAAGCTAAGTGCTATTGGAATATGTGGAGATCTTTTGAACTGGATCTTTGCTTTTTTAAGTAACTGTACTCAGCAGGTTTGTGTTGAAGGTTCGCTCTCTTCACCTGTGAGGGTTTTTAGTGGGGTACCACAGGGGACCCGTTCTGGACCCCATCCTCTTCGTAATCTATCTTACCGACCTCACCTTTATAACGAAAACACTACGGGCTTTAAATTTGCTGACAATCTAGAAGTCGGGTCAGCAGTCCTCACAGATGAATGCTCTGCTGCACTAGAAGAGGAGATTGTGAGAGTTGCTGATTGATCGCATAGCTGGCAGCTGCCTCTTTCGATTCCAAAGTGCCATTCGTTCCATCTTGGGTCCCACAACACTGGCCATCGCTACTTCTTAGAAAATCTACCCTTGCGATCTGAACTCGAAGTACGTGACCTGGGTGTTTGGTTTACCCCGGATTTAAAGCCATCCTTGCACTGTCAAAAGATTAGTGCATTAGCTTTTCGCCGTTTTGGTATTGTAAACAGATCCTTTACATCTGGTAACCTCGTTACCAAGGTTTGGGCCTTCAAAGTATTCGTATGACCTCTCCTTGAGCATGCTACCTCGGTTTGGTCCCCTGGCCTTCTCAAGGACATTGACCTGATTGAGTCGGTGCAACGCCGGTTTACTAAGGGCTTGTCTGGTCTCCGAGACCTAACATCTTCGGCACAATTGGAAAGGCCAGGTCTCGAACCACTTGAGCTCCACAGAATTAGGTTTGATCTGATACTGACTAATAAGATCCTTCACGGCTTGACTTCGGTTGACCTACCCATTTTTGACTTATGCCAGCATAAACTTTCAACCAGAAGCCATCCATGGAAGCTGACTATTCAGGGTTCATACCTTGATTGTCGTCGCAATTTCTTTTCAATCTGGACCATTCCAATTTGGAATGCTTTGCATGTCGAAGTTGTCTCCCAGTCTTCGTTGGCGGGTTGCAGTCGCATGCTGAAATCTCACCCCTTGCATTCCTTTCTCAAACGTTGCTAGACCAGCATGTTTAAATATAATAACTGCTTATCCTTAAAAATCATGAGCCCACGGCTTTCTGTAAGAGGGTGGGTAACGCGATGGTTGCAGAACAGGGTACAAAATGCAAGGTACGCAAAAGCCATAACCACCAAGAAACCTTCATATGCAAACGATTTAATTACAAATTGTTCAATACCAAATTCTACAACTTGCTGCAACGTGTTCTCATAAAAAATCATGCTTAATTATCTGGCATTCTGGCATTTCTGGCCAGACGCTTATAAGCGATACACTTGAACCGTTTGAATGAACGATTCGAGTGGGGTGTGACGTCACTAGGCAATAGCCCATAACGCCAGGTCTTTTTCTCACCCAACAGTATTTCAAAAACTGCTTATAGGAATAAAATTCGAATGCAGTTATAATCTGTAACAGAGATATGGTTCAGAAATTAGTGGAGACAGGGAAGGTGAGATCCATAGAGTGCCGTTAGGAGAAGACAGTGGGAGGATCGAAGCTAACTGAATTAGCCTCATGCACAATACACAGCAGGACACAAAGAAAAACATTAAAAAAAATAAGTGAAATAAGCAAACTCATGTGAACTACAGTTGTTAAAATGATCAATTGAAGTGTGGTTCGCGGTGTTGAAGCGGTGATTCTGGCATCGCTTTTTGCAACACAATATATTTGAATAAAAAAATAAATCCTCGAGTTCAATCAACTTACTAACTTTGCCAAAGGGAAGGGGAAGATCCAGAGAGCGAAGTGAGGCGAACGGAACCAGTGATAGAACGACAGACAAAACAATGTACCAAGTTGATTGGTACCAAATATTGATGGGTACCAAATGTTGGTGGCCTTTCCCAGGTTGAATGATATCACTAGTTTCAAATGCCGATACTTTTGGAAACTTGGCTGCTTCTCTTACACAGTTTTGGTTTTGAGTGGATAAGACTCTCAGGAAGGTCCATAATGATTGTTGTTCCACGTAGGCGGTACGCAGCCCAGTTGTCAGCTGGTTTATGGGCAATCTTGGACGAGACGCATCAACCCTCACAACTTCTGTGGTGCGCGTTGTCACCTTTTTTCAACTTCTCCTTGGTGGCATAGTTTGTTGCTGCGATAGTGCTTAGGCCTAGTTAGACCATTTGAGACTATAATATTTTTCTACTTTTTTTTTGTTCAAACAATCGAAATACAAATCTCGTTATCCCACAAACAATCACGAAAAAAGCTCTTGTGCATTAATGGAGAATTGATGTATCTTGCCGCCTTACTCCATTCCCCTCACAACAAAATTTTGTTGATGTGTGTAGTCTGTAGGTGACAAAATCCTAACTCAACCAATGCGTTTGGAATCATAAGTAAAGAGTAAATTAGTAGACACGATTTGTTAAGAGATTAATACAATGCATAAATGCACAAACTACTTGCATACATATTAAACTTGGATATGATCTCAGCAGTATATTCCAGCCTAAGCACATGATTAACGATCTATCATTTATTAATAAAACGCAAGTGCACGGCTTAGTAGAAACTATAAGAGATAGAAGGAACATTGAACTGAGGGACTTGGTTGGAGGATAATCCATAAAGGATTAGGAATATAGGTCAGGAGGAATAACTCAAGGACAGTTTTGCGGCCAGTGAATCAGGTGAGGACAAGTCCAGAAATATAGCTGGACTTC
>JAHWFP010007345.1:587-11257 GCA_023313725.1 Lithobius niger
CGGCCACAGCGCCCAAGCGCAAGTCGGACGACACTCCGTCGTCGCACCACCCGCTGTCACCCGCCCCTGCTCCCGAGAAACGCATCAGGTTCCCGGACGACACTCCTGACGAAGCCACCCTGTCGCTCGCAGCTCTTTTAGAGACTGTCGAGCAGACAGTCCCAAAGCCCACCCAGATGCCGGATGCCCCTGCCGGACGACACAACCGACGACACGTCTGTCGTTCGAAGAACGTGCAGCTCTTCGCCGCCTGCCACACGCCTCGATCAAGACTCTTGACTGCGGCTTACCCCACGCATCGAGCGAAAATCAAGCCGGCTGTTGCTGTCCACTGCTGCTTGTCTCACTCGTGGCTGATCCCACGTTTAGAGTGAAGAACCAAGACAGAAGCCGTTTGCGCCCCTTGCTGCTTGTCTCGACCGTGGCTAACCCTACGTCTCGAGTGAAAATCAAGTCACCTGTTGCTGTTCTGCTGCTCATGTCACTCGTGGCTGGAACCCATATTTGAGTGAACCAAGACGGAAGCCGTTTGCACCTTTTACTGCTCGTCTCGACCGTGGCTAACCCCACGTCTCGAGTGAAAATCAAGTCACCTGTCGCCGTCCACTACTGCTCGTCTCAATCGTGGCGTGAACCCACGTTTGAGTGAACCCAGACGGAAGGCGTTTCCACCTCTTGCTGCTTGTCTCGACCGTGACTAGCCCCACGTCTCGAGTGAAAATCAAGTCACCCGTTGCTGTCCATTGCTCCTCGGCTCAATCGTGGCTAGAACTCACGTTTTGAGTGAACCAAGACGGAAGTCATTACACCTCTGATGCTTGTCTTGACCGTGGTTAACCCCACGTCTCGAGTGAAACTCAGGTCACCTCTGCTGTCCTCTGCTGCTCGTCTCTTCGTGGCTAATTATCCACGTCTGAGTCGACCAAGATGTAAGCCGTTCGCACCCCTGCTGCTAGTCTCGTCCGTGGCTAACCCCACGTCTCGAGTGAAAAATCGAGTCTCCTGTTGCTGTCTACTGCTGCTCGTCTCACTCGTGGCTAGAAACCATGTCTGACTGAACCAAGACGGAAGCCGATCGCACCTCTTGCTGCTTGTCTCGATTGTGGCTGACCCCACATCTCGAGTGAAAATCAAGTCGCCTGTTGCTGTGCACTGCTGTTCGTCTCATTCGTGGCCTGTACCCACGTTTTGAGTGAACCAAGAATGAAGCCGTTTGCACTCTGTCTCGACTGTGACTGGCCCCACGTCCTGAGCGATAATCAAGACTTCAGCTGCCGCCCACACTATTGCTCGTCTCACCTGTGACCTACACCCACGCTTTGAGTGAAGAATCGAGTTGGAAACCATCTACATTTCCCACTACTTGTCTTGTCCATGGCTGATCCCGGGGGTCTGAAGTGAAATTCAAATCACCAGCTGCTATCCAAACTGCTGCTCGTCTCAACATGGTTTAAAAAAAAAAAAACCCACGTCCTAAGTGAAGAATCAAGTCGTATGACGTCTCCATCTCTTGCGGCTGCACGCCGCTTACGACCCAGCCCGTACGACACCCACCCGATGTCACGCCTGCTCCTGCTGTCGCATCACCTGAATCTCCCTCCCTCCCGGGCCAACGCACACTACCTCCCGCTGGACCTGTCGTCCCTCCAACACGACCTTTAAGCCGCCGAGATCTATCCGGGCCGCCAAACGTGACCTCCACCGTGCGACACTCGCCCACTCTCCGGACCAGAGCTCGTCGCTCGACCCATCGCCCAATTCCTCCCGGAAAGGCCTCAGCGTCAGCCGCAGTGTGGTACAGGAAATCGTACGTGACATCGTCCGTCACCTACAAGTCAATCCGATGCCGCCTCCTTCCTGCACGCCATCGGTACGCAAGACCCGTAGCTAGGACGGGGTCGCATCCACGTCAAGCCACGAAGGGCACAGGCGTGCCGCTTCTTCTCCCCCGGCTACGGCACCCAAGCGCAAGTCGGACGACAGACTGTCGTCACGTCACCCTCTGTCGCCCGCCCCTGCTGCCGTGAAGCACTTCAGATTCCCGGATGACACCCCAGATGAATCCACCCTGTCGCGTGCAGCTCTTTTAAAGACTGTCGAGCAGATGGTCCCAGACTTCAGCCGCAGTGTCATACGGGAAATCGTACATGACACCATTGTTCTTTCTCCAAACTTGTGATTGGCCATAACGACACTTGTTATGGTGTTTGAACTAAGGAAGTTATCAGACACACTTGGTCTATTTATGACATGCACTTGGTGGGTCACGGTATCAGCAAAGGTACGGGTTTCAAAGACATCAGCTGTTTGATCTCAAAGAACAGGGGTCTGTTGCGGTTGATGTAGTGAAAGTTTAGGAGTTATGTGCGGTATGTAGCAACGTGTATTAAAGGAGTTAAAAACGCATCCTGCTCTAGCGTAGGTGAACCGGATCATAGAACTTGATGGGCGAGTTAAGTCGCACAGTAGCCAGTTGCAGACTAGGCGGTTAAGGACTATGGTGAATTGATTGAGTTCTCGACTACATGTCACACTGCTGTGATCATTCCAGTACAAACCTGGGATCGTTGTTGTGGAGTTGATCAAAGGGGCCTTTTCCTGGGTTTCCTCCTCCTCCTCTGTTGGCCTGGCGGTTAGAATTATTTTATTGGTCGGATGGGGAATTGCACTCTCTGGGGTTATAGTGTCGTTGTTGTTAGCGAGTTCGTGGATTCGATCTGTTTCAGACGATTTTTGTGTAGTTTCATATATTAAAATACTGCTCGTTAGGTTAGGTACAGCTACATTGATAACATCTTGGTTCCCCCCCGTAAGGGGCAGGAGTTGTAATTCCATTGCTCTCCTCATTCACACTAACTGGGGTGGTATCTGTCGGGAACTGAAATGAGGTGGATGACAAGGGCGAAACGAATACGGTTTCAGCAAGCGATGATATTAAATGAGGTGGAGTCTGATATTAAATGAGGTGGAGTCTGTCTGGTTGCAAAGTGTTTGCGGATACACGGAGTACTCGGTACCTTTCTGGCAAATTACCCTGGGAAATTCGTCCCGTACTGATCCGAAGGATGCCCAAGTCTTACATATGTTTGGATGGCTTATTTCCTTACTGGCAAAGTTGTGGGTACAGTAGGTGATAAGTTCCAAGAGACTATTCCACGTTGAAGTTTTAAAGAGAGCGTTGATAAATGCTCTGTTTCGTGGCACTATCATTGTGTTCACACTGAATTAAAGAATACATAACACATCCCCATCTCGACAGGAAACCTTCATGCTATCATTGTGTTAGAGAGACATAAGGAAAAAGGGATAGCGAGAGCATGGTACTGATCAACGGCCTGCCAGTGTCACACTCCCGACCCAATCGTGGTTAGAGATGCGAGTCTATGGAATTTTCTACCCGTCAGATTGGGGGTACTAACAAACACAGATTGGAGGGCCATACCCTTGAAGTAATTAAGAAGATGACAAATTTATTGTTAGTATGGCGCACAGTTTATTGTAGCCTACAATTAATAAAAGCGTGAATGTTGCTGTTCTTCCAACCACAGTCTTACCAAATTAACACTTAGGGGCTCCCACTCTAGGTGATTATGACCAACTTACATACTTAATGTCTGCCCACAAATGCTGGGAAAAGGAAAAATCTTCACGAGTTCCATGGTAATTCCCATTACTGGCTCCCATATTATACATATTTTAAGGCAGCACTAACAGATTAATCCCAGACTGGTGGAGCATCAAGAACACATCAGGAAGTAGTAATGGGTATTAATAGCCCAACATTGTCAGTTAATGGCATATATGGAAAGCAAGACTGGGGGGCAAAATTACCAGCAAATTCAACTAGAAAGGGCCTTATGCCATTAACAGCAATATGTTACAACTAACAATACACTTTACACTTGGCATTGTTGGAAGAAATCTAACTACAAAAACAATAAAGGTAAAGGACTAACTGTTAAGCAAGTCTTTGAGGGGGAAAATACGTCACGGTGCTAAAACACTAGAAATAAGGTTGGGGTAGTGGCAAAGGAAGTAGGCCGGCTCGCTATGGTTTCCAGATAAAACAAGTCAGGGGAATATCTCCCTGACAGGAACAACAGCCCTAACCATAAATAGGCAAGCTGAATGACCTTCAGAGTGGCAGTGATGAGACGAAATGGTGGAGGCAGAAATTGACAAACGGCTGGAATGGATGAAAGGTTTGAAAGGATGAACGGCTTGACTGGCATCTAGAAGGAGGTGAGCGTATGCCTGGACGAACGTGTTTTCTGGTAGAATGACGAAGGAGGAAACGACCTGAGGATAGTTGTCGGACAGGGTAATTCCAGTGCGCAAGAAACAAGTCAGTGATGGCAAATACAGAAAGACCCATCAAACCACAGAACGCATGTTGAGCAGGAGCATCATTTCCTCTATGTCATCTGGCTCACATCGCTGGGCCTGTGTTTGTCGTTTCCTTATGCTTCTGTTGCTACTTCGGTATCCTTCGTTTTGGTTCCGGCCATCAGTTGCTCCATCAGTTTTTTCCTATTTTTCAGGTAAGTGTTGATTCCATTTTCTTTCAGGACTCGCTGTACGCCACTGCTGACACCTTTCAGGTACGTTATTCCTACTCTTCTTAGTCGTTCTATTTTACTCTTAGGTTGTTCAACATCCTTGCATTTCTGTCCCACCTTGCAAACTCCAATTGTATCCTTCAAGGAAACAACAAATACAGGCCCAGCAATGTGAGCCAGATGACACAGAGTAAATGATGAAGGGAGGAACTAATACAAGGGAAGGAGTTTATAGAATCCCATGCGGTGGGTGAAAAGCCACGTATATAGGAGAAACCAGAAAAGGAATCCATACGAGAGTAAGACAACCCCCACCGAAAGAGACAGAGGAGATCTAACGGGAGAATGTAACCGTGGGTGATGATCAAAAGTACGAAGGCATCCGTGGTGATGGTTATCCAAGCAGGGAAGTGATGCCTGAGCCTGCCCCCCCCCCCCCCACCAGTTGGTGAATGGGAGTAGGGAGTCCACCGAAAGAATCAGGAGCGAGGACGGAGGGATCCTACGAAACTACTGGTTTCCACGACCTCATGAGCGTTCATCGTCTTCATAACGTTGGCATAGAGAGGGGTTTGAACCTCCCTGAGATGACTGATCTAATCCTCCTCCCACCTTCTCCAGACTTGACCGGTAGGGGGAAGGGAGTCACTGTAGGACTGGCGAAAGGACCCCTGCCAAAAGGACCTAGTATTCGAGGTCCGTGAAGCAGCACCCAACTGCAATGCAAGATTTGGAGCAAGTGGAGTCTTAAGCTTATCATGCAACTCAGGCACCAGGACCAGAAGCTGACTATTGAATAGATTAGCGGAGGAATAGACAGGAAGCAGGCATAACCGACCAGCAATGTTCACAGGTAACCCAGAAGCCAATTCTAGGTAGGCATCACAACGCTGAAAGACCATGTTCATCAGCGCGCGGAAGCCCAAGTTGAACGCATCGGTGTGAAACGAAGCGGCACATTTCTGAAGGTGGAGATAGTCCAGCAAAGTAGAATCGTCCCGCGATTCGACCGGCTCGGCACGGATGGCCGCCATCGAAGGGGAATAGGCTAAATCAGAATGTGATCTCGCACGCGAGAACCAACGCACAAGCTACTTGTCACCTTCAGTCTGCCAAAGGGGAGTCTTGTAAAAGGCCGGTGCGGGCAAACATGAATTCAATTCCATCGGAGCACTAGCGTGGACAAATTCAGCTTCAGGAAACTTACAATACCGGGCTCCTTTGGGGGCCACCTGGACCCGTGGCAGTGAAGAACAGATTCCGCTTCTTGGGGCCGTGAGCGGCAAGGGGTCACCCACCGAAATCTCAGCACAATCCTTGCGTGTCAAAGCTGCAAAGTCCAGGGTCTGGCGAAACAAAACCTGAGATTGGGACAGGTGGTAAGAGGGGTTCTTCACCACATCAGAGTTGGTAAAGATAGTTTGCAGAGTGTAAGCAGCATTGCCCACTGGCATGGGTTGCGCCTTGTTGCGCCTTTTATCATCCTGGGAGATAAAAGTCTATCAATCTGGTGAACTGCTTCCAGGGAATGAATCTAGGCCCCTCACCATAAATATCCTTGTCATCCCCTGAATGACCACCGCCATGCGATCCATGGTCAACAGAATTCCCACCCTGATGCCCCCTTTGGCGAGAAGGAGGGGAGGGGGGGGGGAAGAGTCAAGATAGCCGCGTCCCCACAGAGTAAAGCGGCAAGCAGGTGATGCGGCGGAGAGGCGAAGTGGCAATATGACAGAGCGACAAACCACGGCCCCGACGCATCGGATAAGCAAACACAGTCTGTAGAGGTGAAGTGGCGACGTGGCGATGCAGACACCTGGCGAATGGGCGAAGTCGCTACATGGTGAACCAGCTTAGCAACAACACAGCGCAGCACAGATATGGCAAAATACTGACACAGCGTGGCAAGGGCAAACCACTGTGCAGAAGACCCGAGCGGCGCACTGGCAATACACATCCTTCAATGTCACCACTGTACAACGGGAAAACCGGGCGTCCACGCCCACCAAAATCAACAGCACAAAGGTAGGCAGCAGACCCACTCTACACGTAATCAACTCGTATATGGCGGTCTGGCGAATGGACAGTGTGGCGAACAGACGATCCCTGCCCAGTACCCAAATAACCATCAACTGGATCACCATCCTGGGCGGCTTAGCGCAGTGGAATCTGAGACATTGGGGGATTTCAATGACCAGCACTCGTGATCATCTCCAGAGGGCAACACGTGCCTGACGCGGACTTTGCTACCGGGGTATTTCACAGGGATTGTCGACAAAATGGCGGCAGCGGCATTTCCGACACTATGGGTGCCGATCCCCGCAATTTTCTGGTGTGTACAAGACTCTGGTGTGTGCCGACGCTAGCATTTCCTCAAACGTCTGAGACATTTTTCGAAAAATCTCAGCAGAGAGCAAGCATATGTCCCACCAGGGCAAATGCTTCAACGAAAAGTGATGGGAGTGGGCGTTGCATGCTGTGGGGAGCAGTAGAATCCTCTTAAAAGTGAATTTTTAAGGTCTTTGAGCATTTACATGCAGTAAACGATTTAAAGCTAAAACTAAAGGTTAGTAATTTCGGGTAGTAGTGGAAATGTATTTATTGCAATATGCAGGGTTCGTACACGAGAGACGAAATCATTTTCACGGCGTTTCAATGCCAACTCAAGGCTGTTTTGCAGACCAAATTTTTAAAAATTACCTTAAAATAAATTCAATCTTTTTGCTTGCCTATGCTATATAATTGAATAAACATCCATTTAAAAGTTATTAGGCCGACAAATTATTTATTTATGAATTTAAGCATAAATTGACTGTATTTCATCAAACGTAGTACGCTAACAAAATTTTAAGCCATTTCAAGGCTCTTACAAAAAAATGCCAATTTTCAAGGCTTTTCAAGTACTCTTGTATGTTTGTGTTGGCTTTGAAATTTTGGTTTTGAAATGTAACGCTTTTCAAGGAATTCAAGGCCGTGTACCAACCCTGAATTTTGAATAAAGGCAATCAATCCGCTGTTCACACGAAAATGACCTACCATCTCTCACACACCCTGGTACTATAGTGTTTGCAACATTTACAGTCTATTTCGGCTTGATGGAATGTAACAAAGCCACGTCACACGGGAAAAGCAACATGGAACTAAGCCCTTTTAAATATATAGAAGCCAACACAAACATACAAGAGTACTTGTACTTAAAGCTGCTACCTTCCCACATTGGTTATCCTGTGTGACTAGGTTTGCAACATTCGGCCAAACGTCATGTAAATGTTGCAAAGCCAATTACGTGCAAGATATTCGAAAATAGGAGAGGGTATGTCCTTTGTCATTTATTCGTACCATATTTTAAAATTAATTTAAAAATTGCTTTTTTTAAATGGTAATTTTCTTTTTAAACGCACCAGCTAATATACATGATTTATGCAAATACTTGAAGTTCAATATTGATTAACAATCAATTTAAGTTGGTGCTAATTTTCGATAGTCATTTAAACACTAGTTGTGTGTTCAAATACCGACTATTTCATCAGGCTTCCTGCGTTCTGGACACTACTGCTTCTTTGGATCGGCCATTGTTTGTCTGAACACATAACTAATGTTTAAATACTATCAAAAATTAGCAGCAACGTAAATTGGTTGTTAATCAATATTTGCATAAATCATGAGTTGCACACTTCAATGTAAACGATCCTTTAGCAGCCAATATACACAAACATAAAAGCTATCAAGACTTGTACGGTAGATGTATGGCTTGAACTTGTCCATCAATGTTCTTCAACGATTAACTGAAAGACATGGCATGCATGTATGCGTTCAGGTATAAATTTATGTGTCAAGTTGTACGTTAATTTTGGATTGGTGATTTTTTCTGAATAATGATTAGGCTATAACTGAAAGATCGGCAACTGCCGTTTACAGCAGCTTATTGTCAACATAACGAAGAATCAAGGAGAATAACACTATACCACCATCAGACAATTTCACTAGTTCAAGCCGTCTACATTGGCGAGACCAAGAGACAGTTACTCGAGAGGATAGACAAACACATTGCAGCACTAAAAAGGGGAGATAATCTCAACGGCATCGCCCAGCATGTAACACATCAGGAGCACCAAATTGCAAGGAATTCCATGACAGTTTTGCTTTCCTCCAATTCTCTCCAAGGAGGGCATCTAAGGGTCCTGGAATCTCTGGCCATTCTTCGTTTCAAGGGCAAGATGATTCCACTCATGAACCTGACTGGTGCCTCCCACGTGTTGATAGAACAATTAGTAGGTTCTGATGTGAAAGCCAAACTTGACAAGCAGTGGGGCTTGAGTGCGTAAATGTATATAGATCAGTGGTGCTCTCCCTGACGCGTCGTCTGCTCGATGGAAGCCCATCCATGTAACGTTCGTGTTTAAATTTGTGCTTCGTTGCGTTCTGATGAAGGTGAACGGCCTCAAGTTTTCACCGAAAATTTAATGAGGGAACTTTTGGTCGTTCTTGATGAGCTAGTGAAATTTCCTGATGGTGGTACAGTGTTATTCTTCTTGATTCTTCGTGATGTAGGCTATAACTATTGTTGAGCTAATGATGCCTAATTTTATTGATTTACGAATTTCAATTTACTAATAGAGTTTAGAATTCAAGGGGAAAATTTGAAATGAATTAGCCAACTGGTTCAAACTTATCGTTGGCAAGTTCCTTTGCTCTGCTGTGCATCACTACAAATGTAAAAAAGAAAAGTCTGAAGGCATCCAACACATTTACTGTAAGACCAACAGCTGTGTCGGATGTCACGTATTAGGAAAATCTTCACCAGTTGTTGCTTCAAAGAGCAGAGTGGATAGGGACATGAACAAACGAAAATAGTTTGCAAAAGTGCTTTCTTTCTTTCTTTCTTTCTCTTCTTCCAGTCAGAAGTTAAGCGCGGTTGGCATTTACATTGGTTTGTAATGAAAAATTGGCAAGTGTAAGCCTGTTTGCTGGAATAAATTGAAAAAAAGAAGTAAATATTATTTTCCCTGGATATTCGTTAATCGTTATAAACCAACTTCACTGTATTGGAACATCAAAATCAGTAACTTTTGGCAAAATTATCGCTAAAACACATTTTACCAGAACACTATCTAATGCGATCCAGTATCGTTAATATCAGTGCTGATACCAATGTAATAATGGTACAGGCCACACCCTACTTGAAACCTAACCTTCAGTCTTCAGGATTACGTTTCAGATTTTGTCTAAATATATCTTATGATCTATTTAACACATTGTTTCATTTTCTATCGATATTGCAATGAGTAAGGGTTTTGTTCTTAAAGGATATGGTTTGGCGGCGATTATTGTATTCAGTTTACATGATGCACTTACCGTAGCTAATTTGGACCTAATACGAGCATCAGTATGATTCACTGAACTATTACCACTGAACCACTGGTCAATTGAAGATTCAGATGCAGGACTTGACACGAGAGTTCGCGGTTTTTGTAGCTTCTGCAGCTGCCTGGGCAGAAATGGTGCTGCAGGAAGTTCAGATTCAGAAACTTGGCTTGCGTTAAAACTTCTACTAGAAACTTCATTAGCTTCTGGTGGAGGTGGTTGTTCGCATGGCATTGTGTAAGTTTGCCCTGCCCAAATGTAAGTTACTGTATTTGGTTGACTGTTTGCAACTTTGCCTTCCTGGGGACTGGTTGCAGGTACGTTGTTTCTGACGTCTGTGTCTTCACAGTTGCGCTTAGTGGATATCTGACGATTGTTGCTAGAGTGGTCAACTTCAACGCCACCTGGCAAGTAAAGAAACAAAACTTCACAATGAGCATAGGGAAAAAAAAAACAGTTTGCCACCAATAAACACCAGCAATTTGAAAGCTGGCCAAAAACATTAATAACAGCAAAAGGGCCAAATGGCTGAATTTGTTCTCTTTTGGCAGAAAAGTGAAGGTTTGTATACAAGGGTTTAAGGATATGCTGAATCCAAATCTGAAAAGCACCATTCTCCACCCCACACGGCCATAAACATAGCTCAACTATGTCGGCGGCCAGCCTACGAAAAATTAGTGGCCAGGGGGGGGGGGGGGGGTCCTTTAAAAATTGAAATTGAGAATCCCATTTAACCCTTATATACCC
>JAHWFP010007345.1:26526-62571 GCA_023313725.1 Lithobius niger
GTGTGTGTGTGTGTGTGTGTGTGTGTGTGTGTGTGTGTGTGTGTGTGGGGGGGGTGTAAGATTCAATGTATAGAAACGAAAAAAAGGGACTCTTGTGTGTGATACATTTTGTGATAAAATGTTGTAAATTCTGTGTAAAATTCAGTACCCCCAACCCTCCCTTATTTTCATCTCTTCCCAAACCCCAGGTCGATCTAACAATACCTTCTATTGTTGCTATTTCGACCACCGGCAACACAGTAGTATTTGAAAACCGCCTGTGGAAATAACGCTCCATATAGCAGTCACTAGACTAACCTCCCCCCCCCCCCACCCTATTTGAAAATTCCCGGTCGAAATAGCGCCTGCATATAACAGCCACTAGACTTACCCCCCCTCCCGTATTTTCTTCTTCTTTTTTGTACTACAGGTCGACCTAACAATAACCAGCATTTTTGCTAATTCGACCCCCCTGTACAGCCTAGTAATATTTGAAACCTCACGGTCGAAATAGCGCATGTGACCCACCCATACACGTGCTCTCTGATTGGCTGTTGCGTCCAAGACTCCGCCCCTCTGTAGTGAGTGACAGAATAGCCGGTCGAAATAGCAGTTCGTGTGCGAGGTGCTACGCCGACGGGGGGGGGGGGGGGTCGAAATAACAACCGCCATTTATTTATCTACAGCAGACTTTCGGTTTCGGGTACATGGAAAATGTGAAAACGGAAGTGTGTGCGGCGCTTACGATCTTCGTTAAGATTTTCAAAACAGGGGTGTCTATATATTTTAGAAACATCGCAATCGACTAAAAATTAGCTAAAGACAAGTGTCCAACACAAGTTTAAACACAAATAAGGGAATTCTAAATTTAACTGCCGACATAAATTTAGATTCAATGCACCTATTTTTCTATTTCAACAACATTAGGAGCAAAACTAGTTGTGCGTACTGAATTTGCACCTCCCCATAACAAATTAACTATTGAATCCAGTTTTGCAGTCTAAAATGGCAGTATCAGTAGAAGTTGAAGTTGAAGCAGGTTAAAACATTTGGTGAAAATAATGTTGAACCTTCAGTAGCACTTGCATTAGGTGAAAACACATTTTGATCCCCAGGCATTGCAAAGTTTAGGGCTCAGTAGTAGTAGGAGGACCACCGAATTAGGTGACTGTTGTAGGCTAGGACTATAAATTGGAATGTCAATAGGGCTAGTTTGAGGAGGAGGAAGTTGAAATTGTTGAACTCCTAGATTAGCTGCAACCTTGTAGGGTTACCCCTGTTGGAGTCTGTAAAATAGTAGATGGAAAATTAGGGTTCGCCGTGCTCAAAGCCCCTGTAATAACTCCTCTAGTTCTAGGCCTTTTCCCAATTCTATTAGGATCCCAAGACAAATCCAAGAAACTTGGCTCTAAATTAAGGCAAGATCATGATGATCTTGACATAAACTGAAAAAATCTTGAATAAAATCTTGCAGTAGTAGAAGCGATAGGCTACAAGCTAAGACTCTTACAAAATAAAAGTTATTTGTAGAGTAGAAGAAGCACAGTAGCTTCAATAGTCCTACAGAAGAAACAGTCACAAGGCTGGATACACTAGCACACTTGAAGGTTTTCTTCTCAAAATAAATTAAGGTAGAAGGACAGCTGATTCAGTTCAATACTTCCCAGCAATAATAAAGTGATTACTACACCTGAAAAGTACTTATACTCACAACCAGAGGCTGTCTCTTGAAAACTCAAGTAAAAAGCAAGATGGTTAGGTACACCACTTATGTAGAAGTGGTAAAAGCTGATGTAGGCCGGGGCACCACTTATGCAACCCCACTTAGCCCAAATGAAGGACGTAGCCAGGAAATCAAAACACCAGCAACCAGTAGTCACAGTGGTATTTAAAAGACATCTTAAAGAACAACAACAAAACACATTAACACCTTCTAAGAACACACTAAAGGTCCTACACTTGAATTTTCGGTGATTCACCGTACACCATCATCAGAAGTCTTGCATAAAAAATACTGAAGTCACATCACGGAATTGATTTGCTGTGGTGTGATTTTTACTTCATGTTTGAATTCTCGCTAGGCTGTTGTACCACTTATCTCTACTTCGCGTGGGATATGGATAGGCAGTGGAAAATCCAGATCCCACGCAAAGTAGAGATCAGTGGTACAAAGGACTGGCGCGAATTCAAACATGGTGTAACAATTGATGCTGTGGTGTGACTTTTTCAATATTTTTCATGGAAGACTTCTGATGATTGTGAAAGGTAAATCCCCAAAAAATCAAGTGTAGGACCGTTATTGTGTTCTTCAAAGGTGGTAATGAGCATAATAATGTGTTTTGTTGTTGTTCTTTAAGAAGCCAATAAAGTTGAGGAAACTCCTGGTTTATTCCGGTGCCATGCAGTTTGCCCTATGAAGATCTTTAGAAAGTGGTTCAGGATGTTCTAGGGTAGACTGAGTAAGAGTGGCATGCCTTCAGAGGCTGCAGGGTCATTTTATACCCAGTGTAGATTCTAGCGCTCACCACAGTTGGAGAAATAGTACTTCCTGTGAGTCATCACTACATCAGCTCCACCCAGCACCATGACTAGGCATTAGCCACCTAGAACACTGATCTACAGGACTACAATCATACATGATGATACATATCACAACTCAATTACAAGCAACAATAACAATAATAGTACACTGCATACATAATAAGACCCATAGCCCCACAGAATCTGGGCCAACTAGGGGTCCAGCTAAGGTTAAAAGCAAACATATGGAAGGCTGGGAAATTCGGCGTTCCATTAACCAAAATATGTGCCAAATGGCTGTTGCTTGATTTCTCAACCATGCACAATGCAAGTTTTACATATGACTGCCATACCTTGATGCCATCCTTGCTACACTTTCTTTGAGAACAATGCATAATCACGGTCCTCTTACATCATAACAAACACAGAAATGTCATGCTTACCCACACAATGGGGGTTGTTATGCCTCCATACCTTTGTCCCTCTGGCCAACATCATCCGGAAGAGAACTTTAAAACACGATCTTTAATCTTTCTTACTTTATTATCCCGTTGTCCGGATGGTAAAGAATTAACGAGGAATGACTACACTTTCTTGTATGGGTAATTAACACATTTCTGTGTTTTATGATGAACAACTTTCCCCACCAAAGTGCATGTTTTTACTTACGCGTTCGAGCTGCGATCAGTTTTCTTCTTTCCTGCAGCTTTTGCCGTGTATCCTGAACTGTCTCAAACTCCGGTCCATAACAGACATGCAAAATACCTCCAAAAAATGAGTGGTTGTCCAATTTCTTTTTCGCATACCTACAAAAATAGAAACTATATTCATTGCCCATGGTGGAGAACTTTAGTTTGATGCATGCTGCTTCCATGCAGTTATGTGAAAAACTGACAGGTTCATTTTACTTTGGCTTATCGAAGATACTCACACGAAAATTTTCATGCTTTACGAAATGTCAATTTCTACTTCACATGTTGTAGGAGCGAATCTTCAGTGAACTGTATTATTGGAGAGTTCTTCCACAATCTTCCACTTTCATCAGGCATGCATTAAAAAGCAGTTATAGTAGTGCTCATGACGCTGTAGTGTAACTGCTTTAACGCATGCCTGATGAAGGCGGCAAACTGTTGAAGAACTGTCAATAAATACAGTCCACCGAAAATTTTCTCCTACAATGAATGACGAATAAGAAACGAATGACGCCGCATACTGAATTTATATCCTAAACGAATGTTTTGTTTCAGAGACGCTCGAGCTTGCATAGACTTGCTGAGCATGAACCGAATGAGGGGCAGCTATGCTGGCCCTCTGGTGAGGTTTTTCACTATCAACACTTATTGTCATGCTACACCGCCAGCTCATTCTGTCATTGTCTTCAATGTCTCTAAGCTTTCGATGGCGAGCAGCACAGCAGAGGAAGCAGCACGTCTATTAGAAATTGATATCGCATCCTTCCAAACACCTAAAAATCCTAGGTCTTACTGTACGAGAAGGGACTTGTAAAGCAACCCTGGCCTAAAAGGCAGACAGGCAGGGCATAGCGAGGGAGGGAAAGGGGGGAGGGCAGCTTCCCCCCCCCCCCAACTTTCCTCAAGTCAGTTAAGTCAGCATAATCGAAGCTGTCTTCGGCTCAGCGAAGTTATAATACCGACAGTTAACAGCATTTTCAACTTTGATCCGACTTTATCCAAAAAAATTTCTCTTTATTTAGATCCAGAATCTGTAAATTTTTGTTTAGATGCATATTCTAGGTTTGTTAGGATGATCTTGACTGCTTAAAGCTGGATTAGCAATTGGGTACGGTAACAAAAGAAGAGAACACGCTGGATTATAGGGTTGGATGCTTCTTCACGCATAGATTCCCCCCTCCTCCCCAAAAGGACGAGTTCATTCGTTATCAACAGGTTTCACAGTCGGTTAGTTCTGTTTCACTACATTACATTGTTAATGTTGGCTTGATGCAAAATCAACAAGTAATGTAGTACTGAAACCAAACTAACTGTACCGAGGACAAATTGCCTGAGAAGACGAATGTCACACGTCAACGTCGTGAGTTTGGTTCATTGAAAATTTGCCATTACTGCATGAAGCATTCACCTTTTTAAATTTCCATGAACCGTGAAAGAAAATCTTACAATTTGTAGCACGAGTGATCTTACCTAGAATTTCTTAAACTTTCGTACTTCAAATAATAAACTTCAGTAAACTCTTCACATGGGTATTCATCCAATGGATACAATTCTTCAACCAATCCAAACTGGTTGCAAAGATCTTCTAGTTCAGTTCTTGCTCCAACAGCTGGGACACCCGTTACAATCAAGTGCCTGGATTCTTGATTGACTGTATAAACCTAGAAATAAGATAGCTAGAAATAAGACAGGTAGGCCTAACAGCCACACAAATTGTGTAATGTTTCAAATATAATTATTATCGGCTAAAATTTAGTTTACAGGGTACACGAAATGGTAAATTTTTTGTTACTACGTGTCAGGACCAACAAGAAAAAAAAGTTCCTTGCTCGAAATGTCGCCTTATGTCGTGACGTGTTCATAATCGCCTATCACAGGGTTTGAATGTCATAATCTAAACCAAATTTCAGGCCTTTTTCAGCTTTTTCCAAGCTCAGAATTTCCATTTTCCATGCCACTTTGGATGCTTGTAAAATGTTTGTCACTAAATACGTTTTTGAGGGTATGGGAGGAGGGGGCATAAAATTAACAACTGGTTAATGCCAAAATGTATTTCAACACAGAAAAGATACCATTCTGGACCTACGCCTTTCAGCTGCTATCGGTTATAAGTGCCTGGCAAGTGAAAGTTGAGTCCATCGCAGTGTGACAAGAAAAACATTAATTTTTTCCCAGGTCAAAATTGGTTTCTATCGTCTTAATGCAAACTAGCGGAGTCGCTCGCTTCGCTCGCTCATTCCACGTCGTCTCGCTACGCTCGAGGAGCTTTCATCCAGCAACTCTTGTGCTGCTGATAGACATTCCATGTCTAAAATGATCAAGCAAATGGTCAGAGTGCAGTACGCATTTTTCGGAAGGCTTCACTGCATAAACAAATGGTAACCATAAATCATTCCAACATTTGCATCTTTCGAAGCAAAAAGATCAGACAATTTATCAGAAAAGTGCTGCTTCTGATAACAAACGCTGATTTTCGTTCGCTTCGCTCACTCAATCAGCGCAAACATTTCCTCAGACACGTAACTGAATGAATGTAATCGCCAAGAACCACACATCACTTGTAATTTGTGTTAGTATACACTTTATATAGGTTTTCTTGTTTTACTTATTTTAATAATATTGTTCTTTACGTCCTGCCCAGCACAGATTTTTCCATGGGCGTCTTATCACTTCACTTCTGATGATTCCTCACATGTAGAAACATCTACAGAATGTCAGATGTAATCTCCTACGAAGGTGAGAGATGGAATATTGATAAAGCAAAGCGATACACACATTGAAAAAGTTTACTTTACGTGGACATCAGTGGCTCTGCTCGCTCAATCCACGCACCACCGTGCTTCAGACACACAAATGTTTGGCATCCTTTTAAAACCAGGTTTCCATGCATCAAGTCAGTTGATGCAAAACCAATTTTAATATCTGTATGTGTCATGTTGCAAAATATGTCGTCGTTTAGATTATTTTTTTGTGCATCCTTCTCCATATCATCTCAGTGCGTAACTAATAGCTTCAAGACGATCCATGCTTCATGTAATTTCTATGTACTGATTATTTCGACGCAAACTAATTGCAAATGTTGCTCACAGTTCGTTCTTCACATTCCCCAGCATATGTACGTTTCACCTACATCATTCCAAACATACGATTTGTTTGTTTGCACGTTTGTACGTCTTCTCCTCCAGACGTAATCCCCTGCGAAGGTGAGAGATGAAAGATTGATAGAGCAAAGCAAAACACACATTGAAAAGGTTTAGTTTATGTGGAAATCGCTCGCTTTGCTCGTTCAATCCACGCACCTCCGTATTTGTATGTCTTCTCCTACAGACAGACCTTCCACATAAAAAACGATCAAGCACATTATAAGAGTGCAGTATGCGATATCGGTTATCTCGAGAGAAGGTCAATATTATTTTTTTTACGTCCAAGGAGGCAAGCAAAAGATCAAGCAATTTATCAGAAAAGTGATGTTTCTGATGACAAACGCTGATTTTCGTTCGCTTCGCTCACTCAATCAGCGCAAACATTTCCTCAGAAACGTGACTGAATCAATGTCACCACCAAGAACCACACATCACTTGTAATTTGTGTTAGTATACACTTTATATGGGTTTTCTTGTTTTACTTATTGTAAGAATATTGTTCTTTACGTCCTGCTCAGTACAGATTTTTCCATGGGCATCTTATTACTTCACTTTCTGATGATCCCTCACTTGGAGAACTATCTGCAGAACGTCAGATGTAATCTCCTACGAAGGTTAGAGATCATATCACTTCGCTCAAGGAGGTTTGCATGACGTCATGAACAAACATGAAGAGGGTTTAAAAAAACGAATTTGGACGTTATTTTTTCAGGGATTTTCACATATTTGAGGGTCATAATATCAAGTTACAGCGATGAAAATAGGCCTATACTGTGCGCAATTTAATTAACTTTCGTTTGGTCCTACTCCCAACTTTGTAGGTGCTTTGGTTCCGGAGGAATAGAGGTACAAACACACAAACACACACGCACAGCGTACATCCTTAATGACGTAGATACTATCTGTAAATTTGTTGCATTCAGTTCCTGGGTGCTCTCTTGTTGTCGTGAAGTTTTTCGCTCCCTAGGTCCGGCCAGTTGCGGAACCCCACTGCGCATGCGTCATGCGCAGCCATCTTATAAAAGCATTCGGCCTGGGCGTGGCCGCCATCTTTTTTCCTCTCAATGTTACGGTGGTGAATCAAGGTAGTATAGTACAAATTTACAGGTAGTATATATTTTCGTTAAGACGATAGAAACCAATTTTGACCTGGGAAAAATTAAGGTTTCTAGTCATTGACGCAAAAATATCTGTACTACCTGTAAATTTGTTATATTTACAGTTGACCTCGTCAATAAATGTTGGCGGGCACCAGATGACGGGTTAATCCGTGTTGCGAACTGGTTCCCCCAAAACGTTTAACAAAACTTCGCACTTTATTGAAAATAAACAGAAACAGGAAATCGGTTCTCTTACGTAAAATGTGGTAGCCCTGAAAAGGGCCATTTTGTTAGAGATGAGGCCTTGCTTCCGTCTTCGAGAGGTCTTGCTTCCGTCTTCTGGAGTTCTTCGTTTCTGTATTAAGTACTTAAGGAGGTAGGATGACACATCTGGCAGTCACAATGGAACCTAGACGATGTAGTCCGTCTTCCAGTCTCGTCACAACCCTGAAGTATTGACTTGTGAAGACAGTTTGGCTTCTGCATAATGCAGCTTGAAGGATTTCTACAATGGAGACTTGGTTGTGGAACGCCCATGAAGTTAAAAGTGCCCTAAATTCGTGTGCAGTGACTCGAATGTTGTTGTCAGTGCAGCTGATGTTCTGGTTGTCGTAGGCTTTGTGGATAACCTTCTTGATCCAGTTTGCGATCATTGCAGCCAAGGTGACATTAGTTCCCTTGGTGAATTGCAGGAAGAGTTGAAGTCGACCTTTGCGGCAATCGAAGTCAGCTGTCCGCTTGATGTAATAGCGCAAGGCACGAACGGGGCAGAGTGTTCTTTCGGGTTCGTCTCCAATGATATTTCCGAGCGCAGGAATGATGATTGGCTTCGAAGGTTCCGAGGGTTTCTGTGTCTTGGCGCGGAGGTCCAGACGAGGCCTCAGATGGATGAATTTGCAGTTGCCAAAGAAAAAATAGTAGGTAGGGTTGCTTGAAAGGGGCTGCATTTCGCTGCATCGAATACTTGCGGCGAGTGAGGTTAGGAAGGCTGTCTTTCTAGTCAGATGATTGATATGACAGGTTTGGATTGGCTCATACGGTTCTTTCATGGGGGATTCAAGTACAAGAGGGAGGTGCAACTGTGGGAAAGTGCGGTGGATTGATGGTCGTTCAACTTCGAAAGATTTGAGCAAAGTTGAGATGCGAAAGTCTTTGAGGCGAGTGTTTCCTGCCGCTTTGTAGGCTGAATTCAATGCTAAGCGATAGACAAGAATCGTGGACCTTTTAAGACCGTTATTGAAAGATTGTTGAAGAAGAAGACTAGAAGTTCCGGGATAGGGGGATTGATTGAATTAATCTTCTTTCGGTTGCACAATGAAACCATCGTTTCCAATGGCTGTCGTAGAGTTTGTTGGTATAGTCCCTGATGGCTTTGCTGGCAATTCTAGCGGCCTGTTCTTCAAAAATTGCTGCCTTTTTGATGAGTCCGATGATAGTAGCCACTCGTACAGGTGTAAGATGTTGGGGTTCGGATGGAGTTTGGTTTTTTTTTGCTGTGTTAGCAGGTCTGGTATGTTTGGAAGTTCTCTTGGAAGATTGATGAAGAGGTTTAGAAGCTGGGGGAACCATGGAGCCGCTGGCCAGTTCGGTGCAGTCATAAGAAAGAGGCCTTGGGTTTGTTCTATCTTCAAGAGGACCGTTGGTAGAAGTTTGAACGGAGGGAAGAGGTAAGCATGAAGGTTCTACCAAGAAGAGGTGAGGGCATCCACCATGCAGGCTAGTTCGTCCGAGACAGGGCTGATGAAAAGGGGAAGTCTGGCATTGTGTCACGTGGAAAATAAGTCGATCATAGGTTTGCCCCAGATGTTGAAGAGATATTCGCAGATTGATGTCTTGAGAGCCCATTCCCTTGAAGGCGGTTTGTTGTGAGAGAGGGCATCTGCTATTACATTCCGGTTGTCAGGGAAGTGAAGTGGTTGGATGGTCATGTTGAGATCTTGACAAAACCTGAAGATGTCCGATGTGATGAGGTGTAAGAGTTGGGACTGGGTTCCACCTTCTTTCCGGATGTAGGCCGCTGCAGTGGAGTTGTCGGCTTAAACTTGGACTGTTTTGCCTGCTACAAGGTGATGAAAATGAACGAGTGCAATGTAAATGGCTTTCATTTCCAGAACGTTGATGTGATCTTTCGTGTCGGGAGGCCAGGTTCCAGATACTTCGTGATGTTGGATGTGGGCTCCGCATCTGCTTTGCGATGTGTCTGTTAAGAGATGAAGGTCCGGAGGAGTTCGTGTAGGGGGACCGTCATTGAAGGATTACGTCTGTTCGTCCACAAGCATAGGCTTTTTCAGGGGAAGTTAGCGTTGGTTGGCTTGGAGGCATTTGACGATGGGTGAATCGTTCCCCAGTTGTCGATTCTGAAATGATGAAAAGGTCGTGTCATCAATCTACCGTAAGGACTAGTCTGGCCATCGAGTCCATTTTCCCTATGAATGAGTTGAGAGATGTCAGAGAGTGGGTCTCTGATTGCATGAAGGAGACACAGTGCTGGTGAAGGTCGTCTATCCTTTCGTCCGAAGGTTTTACAGTGGCCGATGACAGGTTGAAGTTGACTCCGAGGAAGGTGATTGCTTAAGATGGAAGGAATCTTTATTTCTTTAGATTGATGCTGAATCCAAGCTTGTTTAGAAGAATCATGGTGTAAGACATGTTTTGAAGAAGCTGAAGCTTGCCGATGTTGTTGAGAAGCCAATTGTCGAGAAAAGCATTTGCGGTGATCTGGTCACGGTGGATTTGAATTTTGCAATGCTTAGATAGAATGTAATTTATAACTTCGGCTGCCCCCACATGAAGTATCTTATCCTGTTACTTGACATATTATACCACACGCCACAGCTCTCTGCTGTGATGTTGCCATGAGTCAAGTCATTGACGAACGAGAAGAGTGTCTCTTTGGTCATCTGAGTGGACTAGATCAGTCGTGTGATATGCGTGTCAGAGCAGAGAGAAGTGGCGCATGGTTTAGGTCAAACCTAAGTGTATGTCACTTTCTATAAATGAATTAGGAGAAGCAGGGTTGATTTCCTAATGCACTACTACAAAAAATGCACACCAAAAGTTCCCCACAACACAAAACATGCCATTTATGCTGTATTTGTACCAGTACGGCATCACAAAGTTTTACAACTACCGGTCCACTACACTAGCATGCAGCGGCAATGTAGTCCTCTTAAAATGTTGGAGTGTTGATCTAGAGTACAGCTGGACAATGTTACAAGATTTCCTGAAAAAAACACCTCAAACGGCATCTCTACAGTAAGATTCAAAGTTAGCTTTGGAAAGATTACATTATCATTACATTGGCACTATCACTGATTGAAAGTCCGCAGAATCTCTGGCACTATCTAGCACTTGCTGGCATCAAGCGAAAGAATGCATAACGCCATTTCTTTTAATGAAACACACAAGTCCTCCTTAATTATTGAGTGAAAATTTGGTACATCCTCGGACAGCTGGGAGCAGGCTGTAATGGTTAACAATATCACTGCTGCTAGATGGTGCCACGATACTTTTGTACGGTTTTCAATCAGTAATAGCGCCACTTAATGCCAACATACAAATATTGGCAACCGATCCTTGTATTCGGCGCAACCATACTATTTATCCATGGAAGCTTATATTGATTTCATGTGTAATACAGTACGCTCGCTTTATAACTAACAACCTACAGTACCAAAAAATGGTTCATTATACAGAGAGTTCTTAACACAGAAGGTTCCTTTACAGCGAACTGTGAGTAAAGTGATTACAAAGTTCAGTATACAGAGTGTAAAAACCTGACTAATAAAATCGAACTCTATCCGATTTCTGATTGTTCTGCGAGGACAAATGCATAAACTGTAGTTTTACATTACTTGGTGAAAGAAGTTTTAATTTTGAGTTGTGGTTCTGGTGTGCCTTTTTTCGTTGTTTGATACATTTATTGATTTCTTGGTCGGCACAATGGCTTGTATATCAGTTCCTTATAAGGATGGTTTTAAAAGGTGAAAAGGCCTTTACAGCACTGAAAAAGGGTTCATTATATGGAGGTATTTTTAACATACAAACATGTGGCCAAATAATTGTTAAAAACTGTCCTTTATAGGGAAAAGCTCCTTATACGGAGGTTCGTTATATCGAGAGTCTAGTGTAATTCAAAGCGTGTTGTGGCCGAACTGTATGTTAACGTACTGCATCATGACAACTTTGAGCATGGTGCTGTTCTGTTTAGGGAACCTTAAGCACGTTTCATGTCATGACTCAGCATCCGCTGGGTTTCACATATATATAATAAATAAAGTACCTGTGCAAATGTGTGAAATCATTATTGCAGTTACCAATAAGCCAGAAGAACAAAATACACAATTCAGAATTCAGCAACTTCCATATAGGCCCACTTCACCATCTACCTCTATTAAGGCAAAAAACGATCACTGGGCCTATCCCTGCTGCTGAGGAGAATAAGGATGGGATTGGGAAGTATGCCACCCATATAGAAGAAAGCCAGAATATTGATCTTACAGAGTTAGCATACCTTGACAGCTGTATCTTTCCGTCCTTGACGATATCGAGATCGTGAGGCACAGATATTTTGTTGTTCGTGATGTTTACGTTTAGTTACTTCCCTAAAGCTGGCAGCCATCACGTTGAATGCTGCAAACATAGACAGTTACAAAATTACTCCAACAATTCAGTTCCAGATCCAGGATCCATTCCCATACACGACCACCGCCAAAATACCAAGTGTCCATATCTTCGATAAAAACCATTCGTTTGTGGAAAAACTATGTGTCCTTGGGGTGGGAGGTCACTAAGAGATAAGTATTCCTCTGCCCCCTCCCCCCTTTCCCCTAACAAAAACCTGCCCTGAGTGCCAAAAAACGGTCGGTGGTCGTCTGTGGAATTCCAAAATATTAACTATTAGTTACAGCAAACGTGAGAAAGGTTTGGTTAAAGCAGTCAAAAGTCTTTGTGACCATACCTGAAGACACAATTAGAAACAAGGGACCCGTCATTATTATTTATGGTTGGTGGATTTACCAACCCCCCCCCCCCCCCCGGGGAAGCGTGATCGATCACCATAACCCAAGGAATGTGCCAAGATGCGACTAGGATTGCCAGGAATAGTGTGTACTTATCAATATGGGCAAGAGGCAGGGAGTCAGAGAAAGCAGTGAGCGAGTGTCTTAGTCTATGTAACTGCAAGAATATTAAATCCGATATATATCGGTCTCACGAGTATTTTCTGAATATGTGGGAGGAATGCGTCCAGTCCCTTCATTCCTCTCTCCACTTTTTCTCCTTCATCACTTAGGAGCGTAGGCGGTTGTGCTGGAGTTGGTCATTCTTGAGGGTTTGTACTAGTGTGTTTCTTGATGGCAATAATGATTTGATTTGATTTGATTTGATATTTTATTGAGCCTACTCGGCCTTTAAGCCACTCGCTCAGTCTAAAAACTACTTACAAACTAAACCAGAATCAAAACACAGTACAAATCGACCAAGATGCACAGCTGTGACCCTGCCCCTGGCAATAATGTAAACTCATTAGACAATTAAGTCTTGTGACAATGACTGTCATTTGTAATTCGCTTTACTGAGACTCTGTAACAATAACAACAATGTAACATCTTGGGGTATTGTATTTTTTCTTATAATCCTAACTTTTGCTTTGTTAGGCAAAGCCTCTATATTCCATCATTTTTTCCCTCCTTTTGCTTTTTGGAGAATGCAGACGTGTTTGAAAGACGTCATCATTTTGTACGCCTAATGCCGTAATGCTGAGCAGTCGAATGACTTTACCAGACCTTTAATTCACAGTTGATACAGTGAAGAGACCTGCAACACGACCTGAGATGAAGACAGGTGAATAGTTAAACTTTAAGAGAGTGAATAACTTCAACTTGTCAACGGCCCATGTTGCGGCACACGCAGATTGACTGATGGTCACATTATGGGTAAAGGGCAAGGGAATGCAGCCTGTAAGCAAGACGTATGATGACGCAAGATAGAGAGCTACGCCGGCAGGATATTTTCCCCAAAAATCTGAATTCATTTGTCCGAATAAACACTACTGTGGGTCAAAGCAAGTTGTGACGTCATTGAGTCTAACAGCTTGAGATTCTGATCCGAGTCGCCCTCCATTAACTCATGCGTAGGTGAAGGCCCGCTAGACACTCCTTTTCCATCAAGAAGCAGTGGTGCCGAAACGACATGCTCTGCTAAACTTACGATATAGTTAGAGCTACGACGTTAGGGCATCTTGGCATTATTAATCGGACCTTCCCTCACATTTCGTCAGTTAGGCTTCTTCCTTTCTGACATTGGGGTAGCATCCCTGGGAATTGAACCCAGGATCACCCGACAGAATAAAAGTGCCATTACAGTATCAACATGGATACAGTTGAGGAGCAACATTACAAAATGGCGCCTGAACACCCGACGGTCACCAGAATGCACAGTAGAGAGGTATGTGAGCAAGAGACGATTTCCTTTGTCTATCAATCATCCAGGGCAAAAATGGCCGTTTCTGATTTGGATGCAGCTGCCAACCTATCAACCTTCACGAACGTAAATTGTGTGACACTCGCCATTTGACCAGTAGACCTTAAAATTTGCTCAACATTGTTCATTACATCCTCGCCATGTAGATGCAATTTCAGCCGTTGTGCTGCTACTTAAAATATTTAAATAGGCTATTGTTAGCATTCATCGCTCTCATCAGGCAAAGAGGGTATCCCCAGTATTATATGCTTGGTTGGATAGCCCTTGTATTCTGCATGCAATGCCGCAAACCACTCTTTTCTAGTTGGTTCGGTTTCCAAGATATGCCATTTTGAGCATCACAATTCGTTAATCAGTTGCCTTTTTTGGTGAATGTTAAAAATCAAGTCGCTAATTGCTGAATTTACCTCGCCATTTGGCTAGTGGTGACCGACATTGGTGAAGGTTGCAACTAGGGATGTGCGAGTAGAAAATCTTTAATTCGAGTCGAGCTGAGCCGAGTTTGCAACAGAAGAATCGAATATCAAGCCGAGTTCGAGTATTTGATGGAAATATTTTTTTTGCAAGTTTCCCTTTAATTTGTTAAAATAATAGGAACAAAGATGGTGCTTAGTTGACTGTGTGGGTCATGGTTTTCCAGCTTTAAGGATATAACTTGAAAATGGTTTCAGTTATTGACCTTTAATCTGCACCACTGGAAAGCTCTCTTCGAGACGATCGATTTGGTATATTAGAATGTCAAAATCGGTCAAAAATTGACGAAGTTATCCCTTTTCGCCAGATTCGAGTTTTTTCTAGTATGGACACGAGTAGCGAGCCGAGTTCGAGTACAAGTTTCATACTCGGCTCGGCTCGAATTTTTTGAGTATCGCACATCCCTAGTTGCAACCTACGAGACCATGTCAAGAGAGCTGAAACAAGACGAGCTGCTAGTTCTCCAGATTCAACTTAGATTGACTGTGTTAATGATGGCAATCCTGTAGGAGTAGTTTCCCCAAATCCGATTTCTCCACCACTACTTTGATCAGTGTTGATGTACGAATTGGCAGCAAAAGCTTCAGCGGTAGTGGCATCGCCACCATGGGTGTCGTGTGGAAAATCCAGTTATTTGAATCCCTATTGACGGGATATGGAATTCTGGATAATACAAGAGAGTAAGATGAAGAAATGATGCCAAAGATGCCTTTGTGGGCGTGCCAAAAACTGTATTTCTACAAACGCTTTAGCGCTGCGAGCTGGTGGCCCTATAGTCTGGATGTAGTGATGGAAAGGATAGGCGAGTCGACGGCTCTAATGGAAGCAGGCTGCGGCGTCGATACATGAGGGCGGAATGACGTAGCAGCTCCTCACCGACGTGATAGGATCCTGAATTGAGCTGTTCTGGAAACGTTGGTGCCAATCGTCTGGCTAAAGCCTGCGCAGGGGAGCACTGGGTCAAGTCCCCCAATTCAACATTGTTCACTTAAAATGTATTTTTGTTGCCTGCTTGCTGTTGATGCACAACGAAGTGTGACAGTCGCACCATGATGCGACTCAAATTGTAGTGGTGCTTTCCTGGGACTGACGTCGAGGGCAACTATTGGTAGGCGTTGACGGGAGATGGTACCAACGACGGAACGATTCACGGCTGCGATTATGGACACGAACAGTGGATGATTGGACGAAATGGGTGTAGTAGTTGCAGAACGGCAGCATGGCCACTGTACCTCCTGATTAGGGGAGGGATGCTAGATATTGCAGTTTTTCTTCTTGGCTCTTTTATCACATTATTTTCAGAGTAGGGAGTTTCCTATGGTACTACGACACACCTAGTATGACCACTCACATATAGCCAGTCTAGGTTTAATTCGAGTTTCTGCGTAGCTCTGGGTGTGCTAATCAGCATCATTACTTTCAGTATAGCCTTTAACGACACATATACATCATATTATACTGGACATTTACGGGACTATTATAGCAGTTTTACATGAACACGTCAATGGCTTAATCTTGTAGTGGGTGTTTTGTGCTGTGTGGACATATGCCTGTATATCCTGTTCTTCAATTTTCATGATTTCATGGTTTCTGTGTCTCCTCCATCCCATTCCTTTCCTTTTCCACTGACACACTTGTCGTCTATGTACCCTCGTGAGCCCCAACAATTCCATTTGACTCCCCCGCCCCCTCTGCCCGCAGCCCCGTAAAGTGTTATGTTGCAGTACAGAAGTAAAGTTAACCCTAATTTAACTTTCAATTAACACAATTACCATAAAGAGGACGAAAAAGATCACTTCTGTTTTTGATTCACTTGAATTTCGGTGAATAATTCAACCGTCCATCTTCATCACGAAAAGTCATTATTCCATGTCTTCTCTGAGTTTAAACAATGTGTTGCCGGTTCAACCACTGATCTATATTCCACTTCTTGTCCAGTCTGGATGTAACATTAGGGTGCACTATCTGCTCAATGCAGTCCAGGTTGGCTCCAGTGAGGTTCATGAGAGGGACTTGCTTTCTCGTGAATCTGTTGATCACGGGTATTTCTGATGAAGGTGAACTGTTGAATTATTCACCGAAAATTCAAGTGGATCAAACATAACTGATGTTTTTCGTCCACATTGTGGTAATTGTGTTAAATGAAAGTTAAATTAGGGTTAACTTTACTTCTGTAATGTCAGTAGCTACCACTGTAAGTTGCCGCTAAACTAAGCAGCTTGGGTGTATGATGGAAGAGAGCGCTCATAGAAAGCAAGAGTTGGAGATGACTGCGGTGTATGCGATCAACTATTCCTGGTAAATCAAGGGATCTGCGGCGGCCTCAGCCAGTGGCAGGGAGCGGATGGACAACGTTAGGCCAACCATGTAAGAGAAATCCGGACCATTTCGAGCAGCGATGAGAAAAAATGGAACCTTCCGGATGGGGCCTGGTCAGCCTGTCCGGTATTTTGAGTGCTATGCCCTTGGTTGAGTCAGCCTGTGCAATTCAAGGGGGGGTATTAAGGGGACTGGTGCAATAGGGATGCCACGATATGCCACCCTCCATTGAGCAACGTGAGTAGGAAGATAAAAGGGTTTTAGATTTTCTTTACCTTCCGATTTTAATATTGAAAAAATTTTCTGGTCACACCGAGGAGTCCTGACTGCAAGTAACCGTTGTCATTTCCAGGTTCCCTTGGTTTTTTTTTTTTCATTTGTGAGCACGTTGTATGGTCGTATGTAGTGTAATAAAGTGGGGAAGAGTATGAGAGTGATCAATAACTATCCTCCAAGTAATGCACCAAAGTGTGACTAGGGTTGCCAGGAATAGTGTAACCTTCTTCAGTTAGAGAAAGCAGAGAGCGCGTCTCTTAGTCTATGCAACCTTCAGAATATTAAATCAGATATATATCTTTCTCTGGAGTATTTTCTGGATTTAAGTGCTACTACAGTATCAACATGGATATAGTTCAGGAGCAACATTGCACCACACAAGGGCCAAAATTAATATGCCCCCCCCCTTCAAAAAAAATGTGCTTTTTGCGTGCCTATTGAGACTGTCTACAGATGATTTCCTGTAGGCAAATTAAGTAAGTAGTCCGCCGCACCGACAAGTTACCACTAGTAGTCAGGAAAATGTGACTCATGTTTAACGAAAGGACAAGGCTGAGTTAAAAATGTTCTACAAAACATTGATGTTACACCAATCTTGTGTCGAGTTTCATGAGCTTAAACTTTAATAAACATTGTCAGCTTGCTTTTCAGGCATTATATGACAAAAAAGGATAGAGGTTCAAAATATAAATAAATACAAACAACATTCAATTTAGCCTAGCCTATAAAGTGGTTTCATTGTCACCGAATGAAAGTCTGCATAATCTGGTAACATCTAGCGCTATTACTATAAATGCAGATTCATATTTTTATCAACTCGCCATTAGCCGGTTGATAGTGCTGTGTCGGTAACCGAAACCGAACTGGACGTTTTTTAAAACCCGGTTTGTTTCTTTTTTTTTTAAAGCAGGTATGAATAAGTTAAAAGGCAACTTTCCATACATATGAATGTGTCTTTGTAGGGATGTTTACCCATAAAAAAACTAATCGTTGTCTTTTATAAATAAAATAATACCATAAACAAACTAATCGACGGCTTTGTCCGAAATGGCGATAGGACACCAATTATAATGGCCACAACAACGAACGAGAGGAATTTCGTCTCGTTCGTGAATGCTCAACAACACTGTGCCTTTGGTTGGTGCGAGAAAGTGAGCTTCCAACCATACAAAAAACCTACATCCACTCACAGAGGTATACCATACACATCTGGCCACCCCACCACCCAACTCCGAGCCATTGCAAAACAAGAAATGATACGCATAATGCCCAACAACAACATTGCTACAACCCACCTTTTTTCTGCAAAAACTAAATATCTCAACTTGGGATACCCAGCAGCCATCCTCAACCAGGTCATAAAACAAACACTCACGGTCGGACGTCGCTTTTCCCAACAACAACCCAGAAATAGAAAAAAATGCACCTGAAAACAGTGAACCCCCAACCAAAATAGGCCTCACCTACATTCGAGGAACCACGGAACACCTTCAACGCATCCTCACACAGCACTATTTCCAGGGATTCACCAGAAACTCCCAAAACTTAAAACAGATGCTACGAAGCAGAACCACACTCAGTGAAGAAACTGGCCCTCACACCACAACAGCCACACACAGAGAGCAACCCACAAGCCCACAATGCCCACAAAGATTGCCTGCAACTACACACAGATACCAAACACGCAGCAAAATAAAATCTGACGAGTCGCCCCTCGATGACCTCCCCTGTTCTCAGGAGCAATTACCAACAAAAAAGACCCCATACGATGCCGTAATAGCCAAAAACTGCCCAAAGTCTTCCTGTGCGGTCTACAAAATCCCATGTAGAGAGTGCCCAGCCATCTACATAGGAGAGACAAAAAGAGACGTCATCTCACGAATCCGTGAACACATAACAGCCACGAGATCGGGGGATAAAGACAATGGTGTAGCCATACACCGCGAATCCACAAAACAAGATATTGCATGGGATCAGATCAAAACAGTAGTCCACTCAAACTCCAATCGCAATAGACATTTAAGAGCCCTAGAAGCCATAGCAATCCTTCAATCCGAGAAGGCACGAGTTCCCCTCATGAACATTCAGCCCCCAGCTTGTCCTAACATCTCCAACTTAATCCATCCACACCTATCTTGACGCGCCATTAAGCCTCAATCCCCCCCTATCTTCTCTGCTACAAGAACAGTGGGGAGCAACGCAATGCTTGGATCCCAGATGGCCTTTGCAGATCAGTGGTCACCAACCAGATCGCGGCGAAAACGACAAACAAAAACACGGTGTAATTTCAGACTCAAACAGCCCCACAGTAGAAGCCTGATGAAGACAAGCGACGTTGTGTAAATGCTTGTTGAAAATTCGCGGAAACAACGTTTCCCTAAAACATTTTGAAATAGCGTCAAATTTTTCTGTGCAATCGTTCACGATTTTCAAAGTATGAAACCACACGCACCTTTTAACCAGAACCTCCTAAAATAAAGTCCGAAACAGCCTTGACTTCCATAATGCTATGCAAGAAGGCAAGTGATGTAGGTTATGGTAAGAGGCACCATCAGTTGGCAGAATTTAGAAACCCACGTTAGTTAGCTTGCAACTTAGCCGCTTGGTCTTAAAATGGCAGCACCTAGAGGAGCTGCTTCTCCTTTATGTCTATGGTAGATTTTTAGCGGCTTTTTTGGCAACTGTTAGGGCCTTTACTGTGTTAGGCCATGGCACAATGCTATTTCACCACCATTGCTGTTAACAGCATAGTGCCGATTTTTCGATGTCTTTTAACGAAAAAACAAGCCACATGCCTCTTTAAAGTGGCACTATCACCGATTGAAAAGCGAACGAAAATATGGCACCATCTAGCAGCGGTAATATTGTTAACTTGTACAGCCTGCTCCTAAGTGCACGAAGACGTACCACATTTTCACTCAATAATTAGGGAGATCGTGGCTTGTTTGTTTCGTTAAAAGAAATGCCTTTGTGCATTCCTTCGCTTGGTGCAAGCAAGTGCTAGATAGTTCTAGATAGTACTAGACAAGACAACGCTAGATGTTGCCAGATTCTTCCTACTTTCAATCGGTGATAGTGCCACTTTAATTATTGAGTGAAAATTTGGTTCGTCCTTGTGCACCTGGAAGCAACCTGCAAAAGTTAATATCACAGCCACTAGATGGCGCCATGATAGATTCGTACAGTTTCCATTGGTGATAATTGCTTCTTTAGTAACTGACACTATCATTATACAATACTGTAATAATCTGCATAATATTTAATATACCATAAGACATAATTTATACTACATAATTTGCTCTACTTTCAACAATGGTAAGTAACAAGGATTTTAATGGTAAAAATACACCAATTCACGGGTTGGTCGCATTAATGTAAGCGATCAAAAGCATTTTTAAATGAATTTGTTGAGGTGACCGAGTCCACCGACTAGGGAAGAGTATTCAACAATAAGACCGATGAACGCACAGTTTGCTTGTATGCCCACACCTGAAGCTAGTAAGTAAAAGTCACCACACTGGCAGTAAGCTTTCAGTTTCAGCTTCAAAACCGTGTAAACATTCTCACCATGGGACCTGAGGGTCTCTGAAGCTGAGGCGTTTTTAGTTTGATTGCTGAAAGTGAAAGCGTAATTTTTGAGGTCCAAATGTGCCTTTTTCTTCCAGTCTGACCAAGTTTGACGAAGAGTGTTTATTTTTTGGCTCCTTGTTTTTGTCTGACACCGAACTTGACGGGGCCTAAAAAATGTATGATCCCCAACTCAAAGAAGGTCAAAAAAATGCATGACCCCCTTCACGATAAATAATGACCGGTTCTGAATAATCTCTCACTGATAATACAGTCTTAATTCTGAAGAAAGCCTCTGGACGAAACAAGATTACATTACCTTTCGTTTTACCAAAAGTCGTCGCCAAAAGTTCATTGGTTACCACAGTGGTTTTACAGGTACAGAAACTGGAACTCGGACGCCATGACTATCGGCCCCGTTTATTGGGGCCCAATCCGACAAGGCACGTTACTGTTATCATGTCGTTAGGTTCGACCACAAAAGCCATAGCATTACTCAAAATCAGAATTTTGATTTTCTAGGTGAGATTAAAAAATTTAAAAAAATCGCTGTTGAAGTTCAATTAAAAAAAACAACCATGAAAATCATGACTCTCGTTAAGCCTTGATTATCATACGATAAAATCATTATTTTTCCTTCCTGAGTTACCATGGTGCGTCGATCCCGAGGTCAATCCTACGTCGGATTGCCGAATGGTCTGCTGACATAGGATCAAGGTGGAAGAAGAGAGATCGATCGATAGGATCTACCGATCGACGGACAGTGCTAGCATGGTAAAAAGCATATGATGTGAACTACGCTTCCTAATTTGACTTCTTCCGGCCTCACAAGCTTTGCTTCGGCAGTGTGCTCCTCTTTGATTTCATTTGAAGGCTAGCTGTGCTAACTGTGTCGTTCCTCTGACGCGGTGCTGGGAATACTTGGCAGATGGAAATATGTGGCTGATGGCTTTGTACACCAGGTTCCAGACAACTGGTAACGTTCCGAGTTGAGAGTTTGAGTCAGGGGTCAAGATATTGGGGTGTTTTTTTTGTGAATAAAATGTTTATTGTGGCCTTGACTGGTGGTATTGCAACTGGTAAAAGCACAGTATCACGTTTTTTATCAGAGCTCGGAGCCATAGTAATAGATGCCGATGTTATTGCAAGAAAAGGTAATTGTGTAGACAACTGGTGTTTTCATCGCACTTCATTCGTAATCATAGACGGTATTTTTACTCGTCTTGTTCCTACGTTATGGTTTTTTTTCCTTCCGTGGTAAAAATAGTATTTTTGGCTTTAATTATTTGCATTGTTAGCAACAAGTTTTTCAATGGTAGTTTTACTGTGAAAGTAAATAGAAGATAACGCCTAACAAATGTGTTTTCTTGCAATTTCAGTTGTTGAACCTGGTACTCCAGCCTGGAAAAAAATAAAGAAAGAATTTGGTGATGAAATTCTGCTGGAGGACGGAAATATTAATAGAGCTCTTCTGGGAGAGAGGATATTTTCTGACCGTGCCAAAAGAAAAACTTTAAATAAAATTACGCACCCGTATATCCACAGACACATTGCATGGGAAGTTATTAAACACTTTTTTAAAGGTATGTATAGGCTAGCTGAGATTGTAAGGTGGATGTTGCTGGTTAATGAGAATCGTAAAAAAATTGCTTTAAGGTCAAAGAAAACAAATTTTTAGGGGGGGCGCCGCGCGCCGGCCGTGTTGTACGAAAATTTGTTACTATTGAAAAAAAAAAACCTTCCGCCCGCAGTGTACGCCTATGAATATTGTTGCAACGTAAAATGTAACTCTGTCACCGTAGCAGACACTGTTGAAGTACTAGCCTACCTCTCGTATTACATAAAGGGGCAGCGTATTAAAATATAAGTTTACAATTTTTTCCCCTCTCCATGAAGGTAGGCTTACTATGGCAAAAGTCCATATAAAATAGGAAAAAGTGAATGTACAAAGTCATGGAAGTCCAAATTAAGTAAGACTTGAGTGGAAGCATTCCACTGCATAACGGGAAGCCCTCAGAGCTGCAGTAAATTGTTTAGCAGATTGTAGAAGAACTAAACAGCAGGCAAAGAGTTCCAAGCACAGAAGAAGGAATTCTGGAAGTAGTTTCTCTTGCCCTGGAACAGCTTCATTTTACGAGGATGATATCTAAATTCACGGTGGTCAGGTTCAAGATTGTTCCCCCCTCCCCTTTTCCAAGTTATATTGCATTATCAGACGCCGTTTAAGTTGCTGCCGGCCCAGTGTTGCCCAGTCAAGCACATCATCAAGTTTGTAACACAGGTTGTTTGTCTCCAAGCCTTGCAAACCATCCTTGCGCCCCACCTTTGAACACCTTCCACTCATATTAAGTCAGTTATGTTAGGATACTGTGCAGTTAGCATATATGAGGTGCGGTTTAACAATTGTATCAAGCAGGATTTTTCTTATTTGTGATGGGCATTTGTTCATCACCGTGCCCACAAAATCTGCCATCCTATATGCCTTGTTAATAATCACATTCACATGTTGTATCCATATAAGTTTAACAGTGATATGAATAATGCCCAAGTAGGCTACTTCATGTCTTTCACACATTTGGTAGCCTCTTGACCAACCTTGCGTCTTTTTTTCATCTGCCTTATCTGCCACCCTCATCACTTTAGTCGTGGAGGGGTTGAAGTACATATCCCACATTTCACACCACTTTACCATCTCATTTATGTCTAATTCGAGTGCTACGGCACCCACCTCCCCCAAAATCCCACCTGTGTATTTCAGTCATTAGCAATTGAGGAACATTCACATGAACAACACCGATGCAGGTCATTAATGAATTTGACCCATGAAAGGTCCTTGCGGCACGCCGGATGTTACTGGAACAGTCTTTACATCCTTCATTTGCACGAACTTGAGTCCGATCCTGTAAGAAGCCACAAATCTACTGCTTAACTTCATCACTACCACCAAAACAATTTAGCTCGTGGAGCAAATGGTGGTATGGTACTTTATCGAAGGCTTTGGATAAGTCAAATGAGATGAGATCAGTTTTATCACCCGATTCCATATTTGTAGCAAGAGTATTTACCAATCGGTTAAGCATAAGCTCACATGTGCCCCAATCTTGTAACCCAATTGAACATTGCTTATGAGATTATGGTAGTTTAAATGTTGAATTATGTGACTTAGTGTTGCACGGTATTAAGTTTTTGCAAAACGGTACGGTACGGTTCTGAAAACGGCGGTCTACGGTAATATCACGGTAATTTAGGAAATAATTTTGCGCTATTACCACTTGAGCACAAAAGAATTCAAATATGGCTCTTTGCATTTAATTTTTTTACTAATAGCGGGACTTCGCTTTCTTCTTGATTGGACGCTAAGACATCGACAACACAAACACGCTCGGACACGCTTGTTACTGAAGAGCTGCTCCCTCTCCCACCCCTCCCCCAGCCCCTTCCACAACGTGGCCACTTCCTTTGCCTAGTGGGATCGGATTTCACTCGCTCGTGCAAATTTCACACCTTCGTATCGGCGCTTATTTGTGTGAATTTAATTAAAATAATTTTTGCCATCCGAAAACAAAAAACGGGTAAAGCTGGGTACGTGAATGGTCGTCAGCACCATAATCACGGTAATACCGTGGTGCTAAAAAGGGAACGATACTGATACCGTAATTTTTTTTTACCGTCAATACCGTGAGTACCGATTTACCGTGCAACACTAATGTGACTAGTAGTGATGTGTTCCATATTGAAAAGATGCAGTGCTGTCTACACAGGCGAGACCAGGAGGGTGTTGAACACCCTAATCCGTGACCACATAACATCAGCCAGGTCTCAAGAACCTCAGAACAGCATTGCAGTACACCACACCGACACTCAACATGTGACGGACTGGAACAACTCCACCACCCTCCTGGTCTCAAACTCGATACGAGATGACCACCTAAGAGCGCTGGAATCCTTATCCATTCTGCGCTATGAAATCCAGACTACCACTTATGAAACTCTAACCCCCAGCCTTCCCACATAACCAACGTTTAGTTCACTCTTCCCTGACCAAACATCTCAGTACTAAGTGGAAGATGAGCAACGAAGCTCATCCTAGTGGGCCTTGTAAGGTCAGTATTGCGGAGCGACAAGTTTAGTTTTTCTAACAGTGCACGCCCAACGACTGATGAAGGATCAACAGTTAACAAAAAAAATCCACTACACGCCTGAAGAATACGAACGGTTGCTACACTACAACATCTAGTGTTTTTAGTGGTTGCATTTGCAACGTTTTGTTGTGAAAACATTTGAAATTTGCATTGTCTCATACAAGAATGTGCTTCTTAATTCAGCAGGGCAAGCTAGTTAAAGATATAGGATGATAGTTGGCATCATCAGTCCAATACCCCGATTTAAAGATAGGCCCAAAAGCCGCAGTAAGCCTGTCCATAGGAAGACAACCCTCAAGTAAAGACTGACTGAAAATATCAAACAAAAACATTAAATTTCGTCTGGGTGCAAGTTGAAGCATTTTCACTGCGATCATGTCAAGACCGTCATGCTTTGAGCCCTGGAGTTTAGTAAAAAAACCCAGCAATCCCTTCAGGTACCAAGTTAAAGCGTCACTATCACCGATTGAAAACCTTACGGAAATACTGTGGCGCCATCGAGCGCAGTGATATCGTTAACCTTTACAGTTTGCTCCCAGGTGCACAAGGACGTACCAAATTTTCACTCAATAATTAAGAAGATCGTAGCTTGTTTGTTTCGTTAAAAGAAATGGGGTTGTTCATTTCTTCGCTTGATGCAAGCAAGTGCTATATAGTAATAGATAGTGATAGATGTTGCCAGATTCTGCAGACTTTCAATCGGTGATAGTGCCACTTTAATGTCCTCCATCTTGAGTTCACTTAGTGGGTCTAAGTACTACTGATTACTGGATGTCAGGTTTTTTCAGGCTCCAAACACGGATTGGAAATAATCATTTAAGCAATTTGCTTTATCAGTAGGGTCTGTCCCATGAGTATTTCCTTTTTTAAGGGAGTTGTGAGTAATGGTGCCTCACGCATTGATTTATTGAAACGACAAAAATCCTTTGGATCAGTGACAAGTTTACCTCCAAGTCTTTCATGAAATTCCTTCTTTGCTTTGCTGATGCACTGGTTTATTTTATTTCCTTATTGCCTAAAGTTAAGTTTTGTTAGGAATTTCTTGCATGGCCACTTACAGAAATTTGTACAAAAAGGTGTTGGGGTTCTCACGGTGTACCCACCATACCATGCAATCTGTGTGACAGTGGCCAAGTCTCCCAGTGAAACAGCGATCTGCATGTTATTGCTGCCTAGCCTATCTCACAACAGGTTGTAACATAATCTTTTTCCCGTGCCGTATGCAGGGTTTGCATAAACCCGGAAAATCCTCGAAAATGCTTGTGGATAGGCTAAATGTCAAAGTGATTTCCAGACCATTTTGGGTCGCCAGTTTTTTGTTGACCACCCTGTATGGATAAAAACAGTGATTCAGTTGTATTTTCATACCGCAACTAGCACTTAAAGGGCCAAAGCGTCTACAACATAGTGTATTGATTGTTGCACTGCTTTGAGCCCTACAACACAAGGACTAAATGAATCATTGTTATAATTTTAGAGTTTTTTTCATATTAAAACAAGAATTTAAATGAATAATTATTATAATTATTAAATTATAATAATTATTAAATGAATAATAAAAAGGCGACATAGGTTCCAGTAATACAGATTTACTTATAAACATTCAGGCATGCAATATGACCACGCTTGATTTTCTTTAGAGGCCGGGGGAGGAAAAGAAACGATCACCATCCCCTCATCACACCCAAGAAAATTTCTCATTCTGAAAAATGGACCTCAGTTGGAATTACTTAGATTTATAAAACAAAATGTAAATAAAAAAAATTAATTAAGAATACTTTTGCACAGCTTGGGGTAAAAAAAATTTGCCGTTAACCCCCTTGATCCCAACCTAGACCCCATGTCAATCACCCGACCCCCCCCCCACCTCCACTATTGCCACCACCTTACCTGTTGCGGGGCGAGGGATAATCGTCTAACTGGAAAATCGCATAATTGGAAGAACGTTTAACGGAAAACAGTATAACGGAGTATCATCTAACAGGAAGTTCGTATAATGGAAAAGCATCTAACTGGAAATTCGTATAATAGAAAATCGTCCCTGCCTCGCTCGCGCTCCCGCGCTCGCTGCGGCTATACATATAACATCAGAAACCGCAGTTAGACGTTAATCCAGTTAGACTTTTATCCATTATACAATTATCCATTATACGATATTCCGTTTAGATGCTTTTCCAGATTTTTTTATTTTGGTAGATTTTAGACAATTATTCCATTAGACGATTTTCCAGTTAGACGTTCGTCCGACGCCCCACCTGTTGCCAGATGAAATACTATAACTGTTGGCAGAGTTGAGGGGAGAAGAAGAAGTCACTCGCATTTGGTAGCTTTCTTTGTTGGGGGGGGGGGAGGGTGCAGTGGGTTAGGATGAGCAATCCTGTATATTTACATTCTTTATGCAAACATAATGCGTGTTAACTTGTAAGTAAAAAAAGTGCGCGATTCCAGACGAGTTACATTAATGACCAGCCAATTCCTAATTTTCTACTACAGCTAAATTATCTTAACAGACGAAAGACAAAGCTTTCTATTTTTTATTTTTGTATCCAAACTGATCGTAGAAGAATTTGGAACTCTGCCTTGCGAGAAGAGGAGAACGGAAGTCAATACCGACTGAGGTATCTCCGTATACAGCGTTGCATCTAGAGATTATACACGCTTACCTTATAGAAGGCCAAAGGAGATAAGTTCATCAATTGTGTTTCTACGTACGCAGCTGACCTTTACTAGTTTTGATTTCATTATAATAACAGTAAAAATTAACGCTGGTGCTATGCATACAGATTACACTAATACACGAAAAGATAATTAAGCATGCACTTGCTACTACTAAAGGATATTTGTAGTCAAGTAAACAGTTCAAATTGTCTTGAATTACACCCGGAAATTTAACAAAAATATCGGGGCTCGTCCGTACTACAGCTACGTACAACCCCGTTGCTCGTGAACGGACTCACCAGGGGTGCATAAAATTTCCCACAAAATTTTCCTACAGATTTTTCAAATTTCCACAGCCTATCACTATGTTAGCAAGCCATTTTTTAGCAAACTTTCACAGTTCTCTAGAAATTTCCCGCGAACCTCGTTCTAGCGTTCTGGCATATTTTGCACACCTGGGACTCACAATTGATACCACGCAAAAATTATATTCCGATAACTTCCGCGGATTGTACAATGATTATCTGATTAGCAGGAGCCGCTATTTGTTCGACATAACTACCCGAATTGTCAATATGCGTAGAATACGGGGACAGTTATCGGCGAAGCGCAAAGTAGCCGCCATTTTTTGGGGGGAGGGGGTTCGCCCAAAGAAGAATGACAGATAGGAATCCGTTTTCCGTGCGATGTTGTCAAAACCCGAAAGTAACTAGACAATTCCGGTTCAACTCCCTTTTTATACGGAAGCATAATTGGTAAAAATTCTTGGTCAAGGACCTAGACCCATTCGTATGCAAACAATTTAGTTATAAACTGTTCAATACCAAAGCCTGTAATTTGCTGGCACGTGTTCTCATCAAAAATCATGGTTAATCGACTGCTATTGCAGCACTCCTGGCCTGGCGTTAAAAAGCGATACGCCAGACCAGTACGAATAAACGACTGGAGTGGGACGTGACGTCATTAGACAATAGCCACGACTTGCCCCCCGTCTTTCTCTGACCGTATTTCAATAACTGCTTTATGCATAAAATGCATAATCAGTTAACAAACCGGTATTGTTTTAATATGAAAAAAGGCTCTAAAATTATAACAATGGTTCATTTACTCCTTGTGTTGTAGGGCTCAAAGCAGTGCAACAATCAATTTGAAGATCAACAATGATAAAATTGGAATTCTAAACATTGCACAAAGGTGGAGCCAAATTTGCATAACTTTGATGCTACAACCAGTACTTGCATTTCTACTTGGATAGCATGTAATTGCAAACTTTAGAAGATTTTTTTTTTATCAAATATGTTGTGTAACATGCATTAAGCTTAAATCAGAGGGAAAAAATCAATAAGAACTACACCAACAAAACACATTTTTCCATAAAATGTGTTATTAGTTAAATATCTGGTGTTGGCATCATGGCACTATAATACCCGATACCACCTCATTCATAAGTACCGCAGAAAATCGAGTATCAGGTACTAAGCTTGGTACTGCACTGGCTGAAAAATTTCATAGTAGTACCGCCCAATACTATGTAAAACAATCAGTTTGTGGCACAGCGTCGTCCTACGTTTTTAACCATCGAACGCTGACTGGTTAGTCTGCAATCTGTGTGACAGTGGCCAAGTCATCCCAGTGAAACAGCCATCTGCATGTTAGTGCTACCTAGCCTATCTCACAACAAATTGTAACATAATATTTTCCCGGTGCTGTATGCAGGGTTTGCAATTTTGCATAAACCCGGAAAATCCTTGAAATTGCTTGAATAATGTCTTAAGTGATTTCCAGACCATTTACGTGCTTAACTTTGCGGCATGTGACTTGGAAAGTTGTTAATTTTTTGCGGGTTTTTAAAAGTGGTCAACTCGTCTCTATGGATAAAAACAGAAAGTGACTCAGTTTTATTTTCATACCGGAACTAGCACATAAAAGGGCCACAGCGTCTGCAATATAGTGTACCCACTAAGATGTTTTCCTGACCGTGCATATTCGTAACGCTTAACCACTGACCAGACTTTGTGAGCAAAATAGCATACGTAACTAGGTTATCCAATGTGGGTGCTAAGAGTGCCGATTTGCGGGTGATTCACTTGTTGACTTTCACCTGTTTGACAGTCGAAGGCGTTAGTTGCAGCCTAAAAATAATGGAAAGCAAAATTATACATTTGAATTTAAAACTTCCTGAGTAGCAGTGTGACAACTTAAAACGTTACTGAAGTTTGGTTTGAAAGCTGCCACTAGTTGTCAATAGATGTCGCGACTTGTCCTCAAAAACCGTGCCCTGTCTGCTAGGTGTGCTGCCAATCGTGCCTCCGTCACTTAGTGATGTTTTTACAACATATTTTCGTGGTGGTCATATTGTCTGGCCCCATAATATTAGTGTAGGTCTTTTCGGATAGTTTCGGGGCTATAGTTTGACACACAAAACTATCCCAAATTCACTTTGTTGGAATAACTGTTAACTTACTCCCATGCTTTCATGTTTAGAAGTGCTTTACCTGTTAGTATGGCCTAAACCTGAAGTAAGGAAGTAAGCAGGCAGTACCTTCGGAAATGTACGTGTGATGTGCGATGTGTAACTATTTGCAAAGTCTCCATGTTAAGCCACCTTCTAAAATTACAATCAGAACTTAGAAAACTCAACGGAGCTCTCCAAAGAGCGGAAGTGACATCATCTTTATCCTGACTAGAGGGATTGTGGGAGCTCATTGTAGGCAGTAGGAAGTAGAGTGATAGGAAATAATCTAGGTGGTTAAGCACTTCCCCACATCAAAACAAAGACCCATAATGGTAAGTTACCTGTACGGGCTACACAGTTGGAATCAGTGATTCTTCATTTACTTCAATGGAATGCGACAAACTTGTCCACTTAAATTGTAGAAAGGCATTTGGCAAGAAGAGTGTTTTATTGCTGCATACAATTGTGTACAGTGGTTAGAAGCCATTTATTTAAATGTATCGAGTGTGGACAGGTTTTTGCTCACAAGTGTTATTTAAGGATCCATGCACTTGTACACAGCTGGAATAAACTGTTTGAATGTGTTGAGTGCAGAAAGGTTTGGCAGCACAGTTTACTTCAACAGTGCGTGCACTTGTATACAGTGGAAAGAAAACTTTTGAATGTGGTGCTTGTGGAAAGGGTTTTGCGCACAATTCTCATTTAACAGTGCACGCGATGCTAACCCGTGGAAAGAAACAGTTTGAATGTGACAAGTGTGAAAAAGCTTTTTTCCATAAGTGTTATTGAGAGTTCAATTGGTATTAATTGCAACATTTTTAAGCTAAATTTAGACTTTCTCATTGCTGGCTGTACCCCTCCGTGGACATACCGGTATTTGGAAAAATCCAACTATTGTAGTTTATACTCATACTTTGCCTTCAAAATTCAAATCTACTTGAAAATCTTAAGTGGTAGTCTACTTTGTTTTTTTAAACTATTACTTACAATCGTATTGTCATGATTTATATTGTTATTGTTTGCATAAATCATAACAATATGATTGTAAGTAATAGTTCAAATCTACTGCGTTGGACCATTGCAAGAAATGTAAACACCAGATTGACTGGGAGCAGACTAAAATCTTGCTCAAGTCGGATTCTAGCAAGGGGGAACACCTCCGTGCCTTAGAATCAATGGCCATTCAGCAGTGTAGAGGCATGTCAATAAAACTACTGAACACACAAGAACCAGCTTATAAAACGATTAGTAACATGGTGACACCTCAATTCAAAACTAGACTGGAAGCAAGCTGGAAGAAATTCCTCCCCGCACCACCAACTACGGAGGAAGAAACAGATGAAGAAACATCGACTATGAGCAGTGCCAACACCAGCCTGGAATGCTGACCCAAGGCCTACTGTGATGTGAAGAGGAGGGAATTTTGAATTTTGGAAGTTCGTTGGGTTTGGAAGGATTGTGAGTGTGGGTGCCCGTGGCTTAACTGCCTGACGAAGACAACCAGTAAAGATTGTCGAAAATTCGCAAGTTTCGAGGGGAAAACCTTTGAAGATCTTTGACTTTTGGTTTTGCGTGAACGAACTGTGAGTATAAGTCATGAACTTGAACCAAAGTAGAAATGCTGAGTCGACCGATTTTTCGGTTTTCAAAACTTTCATTGGATTAGTGGAGTGGTGGATTATGGACAATAGGTGCAAATCTCTTAAGACTGTCGCCTGAGGAAGAAAACCCACTACAAGTGTTGTCAAAAATTCGCAAATTCTAGTGGAAGCTTGAACATGTTTGGTAGTGCGTTTTGAACTGTGGATCTTGGTTTTGCAGTAATGTTTTGGATTATTCATCTAATGTATCTTTAACAATTACCTACAATCATATTGTATGATTTACGCAAACCAAAATTGCAGCACAAATTCCCAGTTAGAAGTTGCACTACAGGCGAATTTTCGGTGATATCACCAGTAAAGTTACTTGTGAGTCTGTCACCTTCCTCAGGCCACAAAACTACTACTTCAGATAATAAACAACTTTCACTTGTCGTCCATTTTGCAGACAGTCGTTATACACTATTTGAAAATCTCGTGCTTCTCAGTTGTCACTGGATGCGTCACTTGTCATCCTAGTGGGCCTTAGTAGCCAGCTATTCCATTTTGCATTGAGGCGAGTCGACAGATCTGGAGTGACTAGTTTAGCCACTTGAGGATATGCTGGTTCCTGAGTATTCATGAGAGGCACACCACCATTTTGAAAATGTTGGATTGCAATAGATTCAACAGCTCGGAGGTGTGCTTCATTGCTAGTATTTGCTTTCAACAGAATGCTTGCATTTAGCTGGCTACTAAGGCTCACTAGGATGACAAGTGACGCATCCAGTGACAACTGAGAAGCACGAGATTTTCAAATAGTGTATAACGACTGTCTGCAAAATGGACGACAAGTGAAAGTTGTTTATTATCTGAAGTAGTAGTTTTGTGGCCTGAGGAAGGTGACAGACTCACAAGTAACTTTACTGGTGATATCACCGAAAATTCGCGTGTAGTGCAACTTCTAACTGGGAATTTGTGCTGCAATTTTGGTTTGCGTAAATCATACAATATGATTGTAGGTAATTGTTTAAAAAACCAAAGTAGACTACCACTTAAGATTTTCAAAAATAATGTATCTTTATTTTTGAAAATGATTCCCTTAGTTTTTCTTCACTAATGTTCAATTCATTTGTATGTACCACTTCTTAGTTTAGTCCTTCTTTCAACTTCGTAAACCAAAATATTGTATGACTCGAATTTCCAAGTAAAAAAAAGTCATCTGCAAAAGGTTTAATAAGTTGTTTTTTTTGTTGTCATTGAAATCCTGCCGCCAGCCTAATCCTAATCGACAGTGCATCACATGCTTTTAACGCATGCTGCCAAGTTGCAGTGAATGATGACGTAGGACCTACGTTTGGGTCATGTGACCCCAAAAATTATATTTTGTGCAGCAAAGACGGCACATATGAAAACACAGGTCGCTAGTGCGATAATACGGCAGAGCGCTCAGACAAAAATATACTCCGTCATACCTCAAAACCGGACCGTGTAGACTGTAGATGCACCTTAACCCTTTAAGACGGGTGCGCCCAAATGCGCCCGCTGTTTAATAATGGTTTACAGCTCTTCTACAGCTCAGATCGAAAACTTCCTACCAATTATAGTAAAACTAAAAATGGGATATGAAGGCCAGATCATTAAGTAAAAAAATGACACAGGTTTCATTCCCTTACTTCAAGTAGGTGAGAAGCTTATGCATTTTTTTCTACAAGTCCGTTACGAGACAGTAGCGCAAATGCAGTCCTTAAAGGGTTAAGACTACCTGTGTGAACGGCCAATGCCAACAGATCGATGGGGTTGCAGGTTAATTGATCTGAAGCTGGCAATTGTCAAACAATAATAGAACCTAGGGAATGATGAGAGTAAATTACACTAAATAATTCACAACTTGGTTTTCCAACAACATTTGAAATAAATCCCATGCTGCCTCTTTTTATTATCTCAAACAGAAATGTGAATTATTTCTATAAAATATTAACGAAGCAAACAGTCCTTAGTGAAGATGCAAAATCCACTATTACGAAAAGGAAAGAAAAGACAACTGACCTGACTGGGACTCTAACCCAAGATTTCCTGCGTACTAGGTCATATACCTCACCACATAAATGCTGCGCATGCTAGGCCCAACCGCTGCACTGCCGTGGAAGACCCTGGCAATAGGCTGTAACCGTCAGCCATCTGCCGGAGTCCATCCTTGTAGTGCAGTGTTTAGAGCGCCCAGCCTACATATTATACTGGAATCCCTGGCAGGCTCGGACTGGCCATGGTGCCATTGTGCCAGTGGCACAGGCGCCCTTTGGCTATCAAACGTTTGGCGCCCCTTTGGCAGTCTAATTTTTCCTCCTTCTTGTGAAGAAAAATTGTGGTTTTGGATTCTCTGTCCACTAATGACCTTTCCTGTCGGCACAAATTCCCTTCTCTCTTCTCCGTCCCTTTACTTACGTTTTTAACGCATTTTTTACACTCACCCTCCCCTCCAAACCCATTACAAAATTTCCAAAAATAGCATTACATCAAACACGAAATGTATGTTGAAGAATGCACTCCAAAGGCAGAAATAACGACAGAGTATGAAAATAAGCAGAGCTTCTTCAGCTCGACTCTGAACTTTGCTTCAGCTTGGGGAGCTTAGGGCGCTTCCCCAAACCCCTAGACGTATGGAGGGACTCTGTTCATCAGAGTTTCCTGTAAAACGCATGGCACCCCTTCTGGTCATTTCAATAAATGGCACAGGCCGACTCTGATCCCACCAGTCCGACTCTGATCCCTGGGTTTAATCAATCAATCAAATTGGTTTTAATTGTACGACTTGGTACATTAAATGGGCATTATTAGTTATGCATAGGAACATATATGTTTTAAGTCCTAGTCAGAGCAACTGTCTTGTACTTACCTTCTCAGATTAGTGTATGGTTTATTCGCACAAGGCCACTTTTTCATGCAGACTGTTTGCTTCTTTATCTGCAAAACTTATTTGGTTAAAATACTTTTTTGTTTTTTAGGTGAGCAATTTGTAATCTTGGATTTGCCTCTGTTGTTCGAAACAAACGTGTTTGTTGATTATATGACCAAGATTATTGTAGTACGTTGGTAAGTATTAATTTCCATTTGACACATCCATTAACCTATGGGCATATTAAAAAAAATTAAAGTAAACTTAATTGTTACGTTCTTTGGGGGTAATTAAATTTGCCGCACCATTTACTGAAGCAAACATTTTTTGTTTCGCTTTTTCCTGCTTCTGTAGAGAGGACTGTAACTGAGCCACAATGGTACGAACCTCAGCAACAAAAACTAATAAAACCCATTAATGATACAAATATTCTATGAACTTGCTGTTGCAGAACATATTTGTTGTCAATATTACACCAAATTAAGAGAATGTGAAAAGCTCACTGTGCAGTTGTAAGAAACAGGTTCAACTTGCTTTCTAGTTGCCTAGTAATAAATTCATGGTTTAAACTTGAGGAAACTGTATATCAAAACTCTTAATTCTTAAAGTGGCACTATCACCGATTGAAATGCGAACGAAAATACTGTGGCGCCATCTAGCGACATTGATATTGTTAACCTTTATAGCTTGCTCGCAGGTGCACGAGGATGAACCAAATTTTCACTCAATAATTAAGGATGTCGTGGTCTGTTTGTTTCGTTAAAAGAAATGTCGTTATGCATTCCTTCGTTTGGTGCAAGCAAACGCTAGATGGTACTACACAGCGCTAGATGTTGTCAGAATTCGTCTGCTTTCAATCGGTGATAGTGCCACTTTAAGTAGTAATAAAAAGCCTATCATTTGTCATCACATCATGGTGGTGCAGAGCAACCATTACGTGAAGAAAAAAGCAAGAAAGTAAGGAGAAAAGTCATGGCCCTAGACTTTCGAAATTTTTGTGGGGTAACTACAGATGATTTTTATATTTCCCTACAAAAAAAAAAACAGTAACAATTATTATTACCCTTAATCATTCTTTTTTAATTCTTTTATGCCCATCTCCAAGATGAAAATGGAATCAAATAAGAGAAATAAAACGGGCAAAACCATGAATAAAAGATGAGTATTATTGGTCGACTCCATAAAGTTTGCTTTCAATACACAATAACAAGTACGCTATGTTTCTGCCCAATCATGGGGGTCGTCATCAGGCATAAAAAACAACACAGAGTAAAAAAGAGAGAGGCCAAATGCCTATCAACCAACACCAGGCATTTCCGATAAAAGAAGACTGACTGAAGATGACTGATGTAAGTTGGGAGAAGGGAAGATGAGAAACTGGGCGAGACGAGTGCACAAGTGGTGCAAAAAATGCCAATGGTTTAACAGTGATATTATGGTTTTCTGGAACGACAAGCCATGAGTTGCCAAGTTGTGTGTCCGTTTGATATGGCCTGTAAAAGGTGCTGCAGGTAGCATGAAAGTATAGCATCTTTTCCATGATTTGTGTTCTGGCTGTTTCTTCATCCTTGCAAGACATTATGTAATAGTTATTGGTTAAAATCGAGCGGTTATCGATTTTTAACCAACGGGTGCGATTATTGGCCGGCTCGATTATGCAAATAGGTCGAGGGCGGAGCCCGAGACCATTTGCATACGAGAATCGGACAATAATCGCACCCATTGGTTAAAAATCGATAACCGATCGATTTTAAACAATAA
>JAHWFP010007345.1:62671-104590 GCA_023313725.1 Lithobius niger
ATTGTGCCGACATTCTCGCAAGGTAAGTAATTCTTTTTGTTCGTTTGTAGTTCGAGAACTGTTTCAAATCTCCAGTAATACCCGAATAGGTGAATCGGTAGGAATGAAGGTCATTCCATTTTAGGTTGTGGAGGGGGGGGGGGGAAGAGAAGAGTTAGACGGAGGGAATAAACTTGGAATTGGCTAGCCAGACATGTGAGCGTTAGCAGGTAAAGGATTTCATTTGGGATATCCCGGCAAGTTAAGTAATTCCTCTTGTACGTTTTCATAGCGTTACGGTTTTAACGCTGTATAATTTTGGTTGTGGTGTGTGCGTTCCCATCGCGTGATCCGGAAGTGTCAAAAGTGTTGAGTTATCGACAAAAGTGTGGATTATCGGTAAAAGTGTGGGGTAACTTGATAACCCACACTTTTTGCGATGACGCACACTTCCGCTCACGGTTAACGGGATTTAACCTACGGAAATTTAGCGTGGCGTTGAGTTAGCGTGACGTCACAGCCGTGGTTTAAGTCTTCATATTGTATTACTTTATTACTTATTAAAGAGGGGGAACTAAAGCCTTTTTAAAAATTTATTTATTCATTCATTCTGTTGGGATAAGGCCTCGAAAAAAATTCTTTGCTTCTCGGGCATTTTTGCACGACCAAGGAGTCACCCGGTGACCAGGCTTTTAATTTATATTCTTTATTTAGTTTTTATAACAACTGTATACCGTATATCTTCGAATCTAAGCCTCACTTTTTTTCCTCAGTTTTCAAACCAATAGTTTGGGTGTGGCTTACAATTGTGTGCGGCTTAAAATCGAATCCGAAACATCGTACAGCCAGTCTGCAGGAAAGCTCTGTTGCTTCCCTTCCGGGAGCGTGATTCTTGCTCCAAAAGTACTTGACGGTTTTTTGTTTTCAAGATTGCGTCGCAAAAACAAAGACGAATTTTCAATCATAAAGTATGTCGAAACTAGCAGAAATAGTGCTGCTGGGAAGCATTTTACAGTCGATGAGGTGTGTATTCGTCAGAGGAAGAAAAAAATACATTAACAAAAAGAAATTTTAAAAGAGTTTTTAATGTTTATTTAAAAAATAAAACTAGTCTTTTGTGCAGCTAAGATTCGTAAGAATATTTTTTTTTGAAAGCTCACTTGAAAATGGGTGTGCGGCTTAGATTCGAAGATATACAGTAAACTAAAAATGTGTTTTTGCTTTTAGGGATGTTTTTAAAGTCAACGGCTTGTGACTCGCTTGCAAGCGGAAACGCTGCCTGTTTGTTATTTCAATGGGAAAGCGTTCCCCGCGGCCAAGCGACTCGCAAGCCACTGACTTTAAAAACATCCTTTTTACCAAACATTTCATATACTATTCACTTTACGGCAGAACAGTTTAAATTTATGATCGAGCACTATTAAAAATATTTATCAACTCGCATCTTAAGGAAAGAAATCTGAATTTTGTAACAATATCTGTTCATGATTTGGCCTAGAAAAGTCGCCGGCAACGGGCTTGAGAAGCAAATTTATATTTCTTTATTGCCAAAACATACTAACCTGATAATTTTAGCATTACATTCCTCGAATGTGATTGTTCCCCAGGAGGTTTCTTCCGGTGCTCGGACACCTGCTTGCATGCCCCTACCGCGCATGCGCGTGGCAGTCCTCCCTTATAAAAGCGACAGCGTGCACGCTATCGGCATTCATTTTCCTCCAGCGATCGCGTCGTCTATCGCCCCCACGCCGCTCTGTTCCCTGTCTTTCGTCTGCCCTGATCGTCGCATCGGCCACCGTTCCGGCTGGTTGCCTGCCTCGGCATCTTCGACTTGCGGCTTTTGACGAACTCTACCGCCTTACCGGCCTCAGCTCTTCACGCCGACACACCCGACAGAGCCAGCCCTCTCAGCCGGCCTCAGTTTGCTTCGACCTTCTCCGACACTCATCGCCGTCTTTCGTCCGCATCGGCTCTTGGCTTTCCGACGGAGCGTTCCGTCCTCCCGGCCGTCACCCTCCGGCACGTCTCGACCAAGCCTCAGCTCTTTCGGCCGCCTCCCGCACTAGTTCCCGGATGTGCCGTGGTGCAGACAAGCCACCTTACACTCGTTTCGGTTTCGATTGTTTCCGACAACGATTGTATTTGCTACCTGGCTTGTTCATATGATGTCATCCCGATCAAGCGTCGACCAACTGGGACAAGACTCGAGGCCTCGTTGGAATGAAGAACCAAGACTGTTCCTGTTGAAGCTCTACCCTTCTCAACAGTTCTGCTGCTCGTCTCATTCGTGGCTAAATCCCACGTTTTGAGTGAACAACCAAGACGGATGTCGTCTACACCTCTTGCTGCTTGTCTCGACCATGGTTAACCGCACGTCTCGAGTGAAAATCAAAGTCACCTGCTGCTGTCCACTGCTCGTGTCACTCGTGGCTAAAGCCACGTTTTGAGTGAAGTACAAGACGGAAGCCGTTGCACCCCTTGCTGCTTGTCTCGACCGTGGCTAACCCCACGTCTCGAGAGAAAATCAAGTCAACAGTTGCTGTCCACTGCTGCTCGTCTCACTTGTGGCTAAACCCACGTTTTGAGTGAAGAACCAAGACGGATGCCGTTTGCACCTTTCCTGCTCGTCCCACTTGTGGGTAAAGCCACGTTTTGATTGAAGTACAAGACGGAAGACGTTTGCACCTTTTCTGCTTGTCTCGAGCGTGGCTAACCCTACGTCTCGGGTGAAAATCAAGTTGCCTTTTGCTGTCTACTGTTGCTCGTCTCACTCGTGGTTTGAAATTACCCACGTTTTGAGCGAACCAAGACGGAAGCCGTTTTCATCTCTTGCTGCTTGTCTCGACCGTGGTCAACCCCACGTCTCGAGTGAAAACCAAGACAACAGTTGCTGTCCACTACTGCTCGTCTCATTCGTGGCTAAAACCCACGTTTTGAGTGAAGATCCAAGACGGAAGCCGTCTGCACCTTTTCTGCTTGCCTCGAGCGTGGCTAACCCCACGTCTCGAGTGAAAATCAAGTTGCCTTCCTTCTTCGCCCGTCGTCGCCTCCGGCCCCGAGCCTGGTCTTCGGCTGCTCGTCGTTTGACTGCCGTGGATGAACATCACCTCCGTTACTGGACGTCTGGCCATCTCTAGCCCTACTCGTCTTTCGTCCGCTTCCTGTGGACCGTTCACCGTGACGCTCCTGGCTTGCTGTCTTCCAGCAAGTTTCCAGCCCGCATCCCTCCCCTGGCTCTCGTCAGCCTTCTGTTCACCCTCCGGCTCTGAAACCGCCATTAAGGTCCCGTCACCGTGGCTGCCGCCTCCGCACGACACGCTCTTTGGTCCGTCTCTGGTCTGCCCATTGCCGGGACGCCGCCGTCGAGTCGGGGTTGTTGCTCTGGCCTCCCGCCTCTCCCATCTCGACACTTGAAACTCTACTTCTCACTGGGCCAGCCGTGGAAGCCGTTGTGAACTGGATTGTCCATCGACGGCCCCTGCCTCCGGTCTCCTCGCCGTCTTCGTCCGCCTCGCCTCCGCACGCTTCACTCCCGGCCCGTCTCCGGTCTGCCCATAGCCGGGATGTCGCCATCGAGTCGGAATTGTTTCTCCGACACTTCGACGTAGACTTTTGGAGCTTCACGTCTCACCGGACTAGCCGTAGAAGTAGTTGTGAACTGGATCGTCCATCGACGGCCCCTGCCTCTCGCCGTCTTTCGTCCGCCACGCTGATGCCGTAGCTTTCCACACGCTCCACTCGACCCGTCTCCGGTCTGTCCATAGCCGGGACGTCGCCATCAAGTCGGTATTGTTGCTCCAGCCTCTTGTCTCCCGCCACAACATTGAAGCTCCTCGTTTCCACGCCTGCCATGGTTGCAATAATGGACTGAACCGCCCATCGTCGGCTCCGCCTCCGGCTCGCCGTCTTTCGCCCGCCCCACTGATGCTGTAGCTACTGTACGTTCCACTCTTCGGCCCGCCTCAGGTCTGCCGATAGCTGGGACGTCGCCGTTAAGTTGGGGTTGTCGCTCAGGCCTCTCGCCTCTCCCGTCGACGTATTTGGAGCTCCACAGTTTTTTCCATGGCAGCCAAGGCAGCAACCGTGAACTGGATCCCAATGGACGATCCGTGCCTATGGTTCCTCCGCCATCTTTCGTTCGCCTCGTTGACACCCATGCTTTGCCCCGGCTCGCTCTTTGACCCTCCGCTACGTGTACGTCATCACGGAACCCCGATGCCAGCCAAGCCTCAAGCGTCTTTTGTCCGCATATTCTCTGCTGTAGCCCCATTGGGGGCCCTACATCTGACCTTCCCCGACTGCTTGTCTTCCGATCTCTTCTGGATCACCAGATTGTGTTGTCACCAATGAACTTGTCCTCGGATCCCTCCCTGCAACCCTCCCGGCCACCAGTTCATCCCGACGCCGCCCTGACGTTTCTCGACGACGACGTCGCCGCCACTCTCCCAACCTCCACGTCTTTCGTCCGCCTCATGGTTGCAGTGCCGTATTGTCCCAGGATGAAAGCTTGTTAAGCTGGGAACTCGCTACCCACTCCACGTCTCCCCCCGCTCCACGCCTCTCGTCCGCCCTACGATTATGATGCCGCTCTGCACTGGACGAAGGTCCGCTCACCAAGGAACTCCGAAGACGGTTGCCCTGCCACCTAGGTGACCTGTCTACACTAGGTAACCTCCGGCTACGCTGCATTACGCCCACTTCGCATTCATCATCACACGGCCCTCCTCCTTCTTGCCGGATCACCGTTCCATCGGCATCCTGACCCATCAGCCGCCGCCCTGCCTTGATGTGGTCCTGCGCTACCCGCTGACCTCGTCGCCGGCTCCTGTCCGCCCACTACCGATCGATAACTCATCTGTCGCAGTCCGCCGCTGGCCTCCTCCCGGAAGATCCCTCTCCCTACAGCCGACCTCCTGCTCCCTTACATCCGGCCGAAAGCTCACGGTTGCTCCAGCCCACCACGCTAGCCTTCATGCTGGTTCTCGTCTCACCCTGTTTCGAGCAAGTTTTTCTTTCGCACGGCACATCTGAGCCTCTCTCTGCCGCTCCCAGCCATCTCTCGTGTCATCTCTCGAGCTATAATACCAACTTGCATGCAACGCTGCAAGGCCTTCACACCCTGGCTAAATAATGGAAAGAAACGTCTATAGACTGCTCCACCATGCCTCTCCCTTCACGCGCAGGATGTCATGACTCCCCTACTACTCCTCGCAAGCAAGTCCGCATCCCGGCCGTAAGGCTCCACGCTCCGGACCGAAAGTCACCCCATCTCGGCCAAAAGACGGTTACTCCTTCCGCCCTCCTCTTACCATTCAGCTCCGCCGGACCGCCGCAGCTCCTCTCCCGCCTTTCAACCGGCGCAAGTCTCCGCTTCCCAGCTTGACACCGTCCGAAAGTTAACTCCTACTTTCAGTCGAGAAACCAACAGCCCTTCCGGTCCGTTCCCCCTCGCTCCCTCTCCGACCAACGCAACCAGCAGGAGCGAGCCGCAACTCTTGACCGCCGCAGCTCCTCTCCTGCCTTCCAGCTGGCGCAAGTCTTTGCCTTTTCATCCCAGCTTGACACCGTCCGAAAGTTAACTCCTACTTTCGGCCGAGAAATCGACAGTCATTTCGGCCCGTTTTCCCTCGCTCCCGCTCTGGCCAGCGCAACCAGCATGAGCGAGCCGCAAATCCTGACCGCCGCAGCCACCACTCGTCACCACACTCCCGCCCCTCCTGCGTTCCAGTTGGCATAAGACTTCGCCTCTTCTTCCCAACTTGGCAGAAACTCAACACAGAAACTCTAGGTTTTTCTTCAACCTTTTCGAGGATCACCGCAACTCTGCTTCTCCGCTCGATTGAGCGGAAATGACTAACGACTAGTCATACAACACCAACCCGGGTCCTTCTTTAGCACAACTCCCTCTCCTCTCTGACCCGCTTTCTACCGCATGGAACCACACAAGAGTTAATTGACCATGGTAGCTCATAACATTCGCGGCAATCTCCGCTGAAACCCATCATCTTGAGGGAATCCATCGACCTCCACCTCACACAACCTGACGCAAGGGTAGCGAATGTAATCGGACTACACCGGCTGCGACCTATTGTTGCAACCTGTACAGTAGTCAATCCCCCTTAAGCACTCAGAACGAAGCAGAAGCAAGCCACCCACAATGGAAGCTAAAACATTCACGATGGAAGCAAGCCAACCGGTGAAGAGATCAAATGAACAAACTCCGAAGTTCATCAACTGTTCTGAACAAAGTGCGAAGTTTCCAACAACTTTTTGGGGGACAGCCTGCTTGCATCCCGGGGCGCTCTTCAGGGCGGTGCCTGCCACCAAACGTGACGAGGTCAACTGATAATGCTAAAATTATCAGGTTAGTATGTTTTGGCAATAAAGAAAGAACATTTTGCCGGCCCCCAGTCAGGCCGGCTAAAAATGGTTTCTTTTTGCCTAAAACATACTAACCTAAATTCCCGCCCTGCCTCCCCTCTCGAGTCACCGCCTGACATATTGAGAGTAAAATGAATGCCGATAGCGTGCACGCTGTCGCTTTTATAAGGGAGGACTGCCACGCGCATGCGCGGTAGGGGCATGCAAGCAGGCGTCCGAGCACCAGAAGAAACCTCCAGGGGAACAATCACATTCGAGGAATGTAATGCTAAAATTATCAGGTTAGTATGTTTTAGGCAAAAAGAAACCATTTTTAGCCGGCCTGACTGGGGGCCGGCAAAATGTTCTTTTTTCATACCCGAGATGTTGGCAAGGCTGAAATATAGGAGGGGTGTAAACCAGATTTGCCGACTTACTAAATTTGCTAACTTGTTTAATCAAGCGACTTATTGAATTTGGTAACATTTGCCGACTCTTTGCTCATCTTAAATCATTTTATTATTTACCTGGTGGTCTAATTAAATAGTGTTGAGGCAAGAACTATTAATAAGAAAGAAACGTAGCTTCAATGTTGTATGTGCATTAATCCTTGGATTAATAACCATACTTCATTATCCATCTAGAAGATATGTAGTTCGTTATTGGAGCCGTATACCCAACACGATTCCAGTGAAATCTAATGATTGGTAAACGTAATTTTTAACCATCATTTTGGTAAGGTGGTATGAACTGCTAGTTTTAAAGTTTTCCGATTATTAAAAACAAATTATTAATTTATTTTGTCGACTGCCAAAACAATGGAGGGGTGCGACACCCCCCTATAAAATCGTCCGTGTTCATACGCTAAGTCTACAAATTATTATTCTTCATACTTTGCGTAACAAATATCCAGGACCGACAATTGGCTACAGTAACACCTACCTGTGTTTTGGGGTCAAGAGTCCCAGTGTATTATGCAAACAATGTTGTTCTTAAAGCAACCAACAAGCTTCACTCTGTTCTAGTTGCCACAAACTGTAAAAAACATCTTAGCTTTTATCTAATACCCTTACAGCACCTGTTTGCATGAACCTTTTGTCTCTGATGACATGGAAAACTGAACACAACGTAAGGATAAGGAGATATGTCTGTCCATGCAGGGGCGGCGTCAGACCCGGGCCTACCCGGGCACGTGCCAGGGTAAAAATATCGGTGCCTGGGTCCGTGCCTTAGTAAAAAAAATTATCGGTTATCAAGTTCTTTATTGAAAAGGTTTGCAGATCTTGAACGGTTCACTGCCCACACAGCATTGTTGTAGTTGGTAAGTGCTTCCTTTAAAAATTCAATCACATTTACAAATACAACATTTTAATAGTAACAGTGTAAACTTATAGCTAGTTAATCAGCATTTTAACATGCGCATGAAAATTGTTATACCGGCTGTTTTGGCGGAATTTTTTCCCTTGTTGTCTGGTTTTTTGTAGGGGGGGGGGGGGCAACCGCACCTTTCCCCTTTGGAGATCTCTATTAAGTACTTCATATTCAAGGGGAAGGTGTTGAAATTGCCTCTTATAATTTAGAAACACGAAAAGCTTACATGAATGCAAAATATTTGCTCCTTCCCCAACAAAAAAATATGCTCAGTAGCACTTAATAGCATCAGGGTAGAGAATAAGGTGGTAGGGTAATGCGATCCCCACCCCCTCCCAACAAAAAGTTAAAGTCGGAAAAATGAACCTCTGTCGGTTAGTTTTAGCTCCTCCCAACCTCAAAAAAAAATACTCAAGGGCATCCTGCTCCCCCCCCCCCCCAGTATATATTCCTAGATCCGTGTCTGGGGTATTACAGGCGTGCCCAGCCAGTGCCCAGGTGGAAATTCGGACCTCGCGCCGCCCCTGTGTCCACGTCTAAACTTAGCAGAACCTTTCTAATGCAACACACACTCTAACCTGCTACTTCTTCCCTGTGAGGAACCAATGGATGCTGTTCAACCACCTATCAGTACACCATTTGATATCACCTAACTGTATGAATGTTTATGATCACTGGTGTTGCCATTAGTCATGGTAGCTTATATTTCGACATATTTCACTCAACCTTGTGCAACAGTGTTGAAATGTTGGGCATATGACCGTAATTGGTCGTAAGCTCATGCAGTCGATAATGCATTCGCCGCGCAAACAACTGCACATACGTTAGCGTGAATTACGCTAGAAATCAGGGGCAGATTCAGAATTTTTATTAAGGGGGGGGGGGTGCTCTGCCTAATTTGTCATATGAAAATGTATTTTGTGCCCTAAAAGTCTTACCTCCCCGACTTCTTTTTGATAATGAAAAACAATCGCACAGTCAAAATGCCCTGTTCTCTCCCTTTCCTTTTTAAATTTATAATAAAAAATCCAAAAATCTTAAAAAAATATATATTTTGTGGGCAGGAAGGGGGGGGGGGCTGCTGCACCATCCGCACCATGCTAAATCTGCCACTGCTAGAAATGCTGTATGAGCCTCTAGAAACTGAAGCTCTTGCGACAAACCATATGGGTTCGAATTTCCAAATCTTACTGGGAGTTGTAAGAAAAAGGAATGTAAACAATCATTCCTATAGTGAACTCTGTAACTCATCTCAAATAAATTTTGCACCCGCTTTAGAAATTTCTACTTCATCTTTTGATGTAGCTGTAGATCCACAGGGAATAGAACTGGAAAAAGAAGTGGTTAGTGAAGTAGTTGACCTCAACTTGTTTAAAGCCAAAACAACGCAACTTAGCCCTGAAGATAGCACTTTCCTAGGCCCGAGTGACAAAGAACTTTCGAAGTTGTTTAGAGTCTCGCCAGAGACATCAAGAACTTCAAAAAATAGACTCTACTCGTAAAGTTGTGTTGAGAATCAAGCAAGCTGCTTGAATCTCAACAAGATCCAAAGAAACGTTTTTTTTTTGGTGTGTAAAACGATTCGTTGTAGGCTATAGGACTCCTGTTCGTAAAGAAAAGAAGCGTATAAAGGAACCCCAGCTGGTGCTCGCTAGAGAGTGTAGTGAATTGATTCTGCACACTGCCCATTCTATTGCGCAGGCGGGACACTTGGGGGAAAAAAACCAAGACACAAAACTTTCCCAGATCTACTGGCCTCAAGAATTTAATGACGTACAGCACTACGTTGCTTCTTGCCTTACTTGTCAACGTACGGGCAAGAGGAAAGCCACCCATTGCACCATGGTTTTAATCCCCATGGTGCATGAGCCAATAGACCATCAAATAATTGACATCGTCGGTCCAATCCGACCCAAAACCAAAGCAGGCTTCTTGTGTATTCTAACTATGTTAGATCCAGCGACCAAGTCATCTGAGGCTATACCCCTCAAACAGGCTGATAGTCAGTATGTTGTGGATAATTTATTGGAGGCATTCTCCAGAATCGGATTTCCTGCCTGCATGCAATCGTACCTAGGCAGTTGTTTTGTTTCAGAACTGACAACGCTGTTTCGAGAGAAATGTGAAATCAAGATGGTCGCTCATCTACGATGCATCCACAGTCGAACTCGGTGGAACGATTTTACCGCACACTCAAAGCAGTGCCAAAAGCCATCTGTAATTAACAGTGCTAAGAACCATCATGACTGGGAGAGGTGTTTTCCAAGAGCAATGTTTGCTCTGAGGACTGCGTCTCATCAAACCACAGGATTCACTCGTAGCAAATTAGTCTATGGAAAGAATCTGCATGGTCCTTTAACTCTGATAAAGGAAAAGTTGGTTGCCGCAGACATACGCCCAAGTGTTCTAGAGCATGTTATCGATTTACTGGAGCTATTGTACTGCAGTGAAATTGCCAAGGATCTGAGGCACAGCTCTGAGCGGAAAAGTACTACGATCAGAAGGCAAGTGAGCGTCAGTTTAAACCTTGAGACTTAGTCATGGTACTGCGCCCGTCTAGGGCAAATAAACTTGAAGTTTATTGGGACGGGCCAAACAAGGTACTCTAAAAGTTATCCGACACTAACCACCTTGTTGAAAGGTCTACTGGTTGAAAGCAGCCAACGGTCTACCATGTAAACATGCTTAAGGCCTATGTAGCACGTGAAAGCATTTGTAATCGCTTGGATATGTAGGATCCTGAATCATCCATCCATTTGTGGACCGACAAAGTTTTAACGAGGACCTTTTAAGTAGTGAAGAAGCTATTGTAGCTTTGAAAAGTTAGATGTCACTCCTGAACAGAAAAAAGATCTCATTCATTGTTTCAGTTGAGTGCCCTACCGGTAAGGAGAAACCTAATCGCACATGTAATTCCCGTCAGGTATTACCGGCATGGTACTCATGAACGTAAATTAATTGTAGCAGAAGTCAAGTGCATGCTTGAACTAGGGCTAATTCGTGAATCAAATTTGCCCTACGGTAGCCCTATGATTACAGTTTGCAAAAAAGACTAAACCACATCCTGTTGTAGACCATGGTGTGTTAAACAAAATTATGGAATCCGATGACTGTCCTATTCCGAACATTGATAAATGTTTGAAGAATGCTGCTCAATGGAGACACATAAAACTTTTCGACTCCAACAGTGACTTCTGGCAAGTAAGCTTCACTGAGAGAGCTGCTCGTGTGGCCACCATCTCAACTTCCAATGGGAAGTTTGTGCCCCTCATCATGAACATGGGGATGAATAACGATCCGTTCTGTTTCCAGAAATTATTGGAAAATGTATGCCATGGTATGGAGGACTTCACCACACCGTTCCAAGTCGATGTGGCCGTTGGCTCCAAAACCTGGGAGGGCCATTTAGAAAATGCCTTCTGCTTCTTGTCAGCCGTGAAAAATGCCAGTTGGACTGTGAATGAGTCAAAAAGTCAAGTGGCCCGCGACAGTGTCACTTACTTGGGACATCAAGTTGGCCATGGCTTTCGTTCTCCAGAAAAAGCCAAGTTACAAGTAGTCCAGGATACCATTTTATGGGACGATCAGTCTAAAAGCCTCAGTCTTGGAGCCTGTTCTTGGTGCCAGACTATGGTGCTTTTTTCATCGTGCAGTGATATTGTTTGGGTTGCAGGATGGGAGTTGTCCTGTTCCAAGTCTTAGAAGGTGAAGAACACCCATGTCTTTTCCTTTCTATAAAAGTTGTCTTCCAGGGAGCAAACTTTTGGAACAACAGAAAAAGAGTGTGCATGCATCATGTAGGCTGTGGCAAAACTATGGCCGTATCTGTATGGTACACTGTCATCATAGAAATTGACCACAATCCCCTCCACTGGTTAAAACAGATGGCCGAGAAAAATGGCCAATTACTGTGATGGATTCTTATGCTGCAAGGCGTTGATTATGAGGCGGTATAAGCCAGCATATTCCCACAGACGCATTGAGCCGCTACTTCTCCGAAGCCCAGTAGTTACGTGGTGTGTTTTTTGTTTTGTAAAAACCAAGTTTAGAAAAAAAAAGTTGTATTTTTAAAAAATTTCAAACTCGTATGTTGAGTTCGTGGTAAATTTTACATTGTAAGGGTTTTCCCACTTTCCATTGTACAAAAAAGTCGAAGAGGTGCTCCCACTTTCCCTAAATTAAAGTCAAAGATTGTTAGCGTATTTTTCTGCTTGTATGAAAAAAAAGTTTCCCACTTTCGAATGGGAAAAAAGCCGAAGAGTTTTCTGGTAAGTTATATCAGTGGTTGTTGGGTCATCTGAAAACCCTTCTAATGTGTTGTAAATTGAGAAAAGAGCCCACTTCTTTTGTTATGTGACCACTGTCCAATCGAAATATATCACATATGATCAGACGGCAAATGGACATCCAAAGGTTTTTATTATGCTTTCCTGGATAAAAAAAAAAATGACGCAGAGTAGAAGGCTGACCGTTCTGTGACATATTACCAGAGTAACAGAAATTTGTGTCGTTTTTTTTAATTGCATTGAAATAACACTTAATTGCTTTAATGTTAAAAGTGGAAGTGTTTGTATTTAAATCTTTTTGCAATTTATTCTGAACCCACTATGTTCTACTTGTTAGAGGTGGAGTGAAATACTTACAATACTGTATATCTGTTACTTTTGAGTGTCTGAATTTTTATCTTGCTATGGTTGCTGCTTAATATCGAGATGTTTGTGCACATTTCCGGTGTAATTACTTATGTTTTAGCACTGATTTCTCATGGTTTTTCACGATTTAGCGGGTTCAATTTATGGCGGGTTGTTGCAATTTATTCTGAACCACCCACTATATTCTATTGTTAGGGTTGGAGCGAAAAACTTACAATGTATCTGTTATTTTGGATTGTGTGTGAATGTTTATCTTACTTTGCTTGCTGCTTAACATCGAGTTGTTTATGCACATTTCCGATGTATTTACTTATGTTTTAGCACTGATTTCTCACGGTTTTTCACGATTTAGCATGTTCTTCCCGGGAGTAACCGGAAGTCATCTCCTTTAGTGGGGACGTGTAAGGAAGATTAAACTTGTACACCAGAGACAACACCCTCTCTCCCTGCCCGAGGGAAAAATTGTTCTCAGTTTATTAACAAGAAGGATTTCTTTGCTTTAAATAAAAGGTTGTTTTGCTGAAATATTTCTCCAGCGAATTGGTTTGACGATCCCTTGTGAGCCGTAATTTAACTGGCAATATATTTTGTAGGCAACAATACTTCGAGCTTACACTTGTTGTTTGCTATTTTTGCTAATACAGTAAACAGACCTTTTATTTGTTAGCATAAATTAGTAATTGAAAGATCATGTTCATTTTATTATATAACTTGAAAATAAAACATGGATCCCAGATGACTTGTTGGTTGGATACGACCAAAAAGGCCTACAATGTTTTGTTTTGTTGATAAGTACAGACCTTGCATGTTGTTATGGGAAGTTTACTTGTATTCATAGCTAGCACTGTTTAACTTAACATTTGAAGAAAATAGAGTATCTAATTTCATACACTTCAGAATTATTTACTTTATTTTGAAAAAAAAAATGGGCTTGTGCCGATGAGTGTATTTGTGAAAAATTCTTTATAGAAAAATTGTTCTCTTGCACAGGCCGGGGGGGGGGGCAGTAACTCGTAAGTAAATGTTCTGTCTGAATCCGAAGAAATTATTTTTAATAGTTGAATTGTTATCTACGCGTTTTTAACTTTATTTATTTAACGTAGTTTAAATTTAAAGTTGTTAGCGATCTTTACTGTACGCTTATATCTTGTAAAGTGCTTGACTCCTCCCCGAAGCTCTAGTGCGGACGGACGAAGAAGCTACTGCATGGCAGTCGAAAATGATTGACAGCTTGCAGTGAGCAACGATGGCTGCTTCTTGCTTTCTTATTTTTAAAAGGTAGCATGCTGAGAATTTCGTATAATGACTTGTTAGTTGAATCCAACCATGAAGACCTACGCTAATGTTTTGTTTTGTTGATTTTATATATGTACTGACCTTGCATATTTTTATCGGAAGTTTACGTTGTACTCATGTAGCGAGTCACTGTTTAACTGAGCCTTTGACGAAAATACACTATTATTTATGCACTTTAGAATTATTTACTTTATTGTGAAAAAAAGTTTGGTCTTGTGCAGACGAGCGTATTTGTGAAAAATTCTTTGTAGAAAAATTGTTCTCTGGGGGGAGGGGGGGGCGGTAACTCGTAAGTAAATGTGCAGTCTGAACCCAAAGAAATTATTGTTAAAGTTGAATTAACTTTAACATGTTTTTTAACTTTATTTAACGTCGTTTAAATTTAAAGTTGTTAGCGATCTTCACTGTGTATGACTTGTAAACTGCTTGACTCCTCCCCCAAAGCTCTAGTTCGGACGGATGAAGTAGATACTGCATGGCAGTCGAAAATGAGTGACAGCTTGCAGTGAGCAAAGATGGCTGGTCCTTGTTTTCTTATTTTGAAAAGTTTTAGCATACTGATGATTTAGTATGTGGACAAAGGGCAGCCATCATACTACAAAGGGCAGACCAACTAGATTATGATTTTTCGGCCACCCAATCCAGAGGGACTAGCTCTCCTACGCGTCTGCCCTTAGGGACTGAGTATTCGATCTTAAATTATAAATAAAGATGAAGGTTTTTGTTTGAGGTCTCATCTACCATGTTGTTGTAGTAGGACGCTATGATAAAAATAGCTAAGGCATGTAACCAGCCGAATTGCGGAAAAGGCAAGAAGAAACGTGCTACGGTTTACCCAGTTGGTAACTTATAGGAACTTGGAATGTAGTTTTATTCACATTTAAATTCTAAAGTCATTCGCTTAGTTCTACAGGTTTAATTTCAACATCTCGAAGCTGTTGTGCCTAAAACTGTAGTTTAGAGTTCCACGGGTCTCCTAAAACCCACTTTAGCTGTCTTTTCTAGTTTTCGAACCCAAAATCGTAAATGAAAACTAAAAACCATTGCTAGTTATCCTAAAAGCAAGATGGTTTAATTTTCCTAACAGTTCATGCTATAGAAGCTTGAGGCTCATTCCTTTTGTTTGTTCGTATCTATTTGTGTCAGTAAGTTGACACTGACATTGTAAATAACTATGAGCCAAGTTTCGTTAAAATAAACAATTCCTTTCCTGCTAACTTGTCTGCACTATTTACTTAGGCCCATAGGCAGGTCTCCGTAACATGAGGACCTGAATTTGACTTTAATAGTTTCCTTGGTTAACTGGAAACGGGTTAGTAATTTTGATTTTACTGCCTGGTAGTGGTGTATTTCTTTCTCATTTAACTGTGAGCACACCATGATTAACAAATCCCCATTAGAGGTTGCAATCGCACTATCCATTGATCATTTGGAACTTTTTGCTTTTCCACAGTTAAGTCAAAAATCTTTAAGAACGTAGTGATTTCAGATTTAACATTCCACTTAGTTAGTAGTTGTACTGCGTCGGCTACTTTCCCAACATGCGGTGCATTGTCACCATTGGTGAGTGGTGGAATGAAACTAACTATTTAAGTTGTTTTGCTGATTCCTTTTTTCAACTCGAACTTGTAAGCTCGTTCTGGTTCACATAACACGAATTCATATGCCCGATCAGTGTCTCGCTGAGCGAATTGGGCTTATTCATTTTCAGCTTCCAGAGATTTAATTCTTAACTCTTCTGCCCTCATGGTAGTTAATTGCTTATTCGCGATGTCGTATTACGTCTTTCAATCACACTCATTAACCCGTCGTGGGCCACAAACGTCATATGACGTCGTCAATAAATGTCTCTGGAAGACCAACTAGACCATGAATGTCATGTGATGGCCATTTAATTCTTGTGATGCTTTTGTTGTCTGTTTTAGATCTTATCATGTAATTTTAGGAGCCTGTGTGCTAGTAATCTTACTACAAAAAAAAGGGTGCATTTGTTTTCATTAAAACACAACAAATTGCATGTAAAAGGGTGCCTTACATAATGTTCAACAATTGTATTAAGCGGACGATGTCAGTGCTAATACTTATCACCAGGAAATTATGGCCTGGGATGAGACAAATTGTGGCGCACGAAGGGTTAAAGCAAATTTGGAAAACAATTACGCTTTAAGTCTAGGTGTTAGACTCCGCTAACTCCAAAGTGTGGCACGCTGCTGTTGATTCCTTGTTAAAGAGACCTTTTTAACTAATTTCTCAATATTAACCATTTTGGGTTATTTATCTGTTTATCTTTAATTTTTCGACTTAAAATTTAAAAATCAACCTCAGCAAAAAAGAAGAAAAAACCTGCTTTCACCAACATTTCACTACACTTTGCTTTTCACATACACATTCAAATTATCACAACAATCATTTTGCCAGTGGAGAAAAACATTGTTTTATTGCCGTCGAAATATCCATTATCTGATTTTTCCTTATATAGCAGTTCCTTCCTTCTGAAGCCTCAATCCCTAGCGATGAAAAGTTGGCTTCCCCGCCATACTCGTAGCTCCCTTCTGCGCATGCGTGCGTGCCTCTATATAAAGTGCCCGAGTCAAGCTGGCTTCATCTTTCTTCCTAGGGACACCACCACAAGTGGATCTTCTCTTCAGCTCTACCGACTACTACTATACAGGTTGCGGTTCTGTCTCCGATTAACCACGGTCGCCGCTAGTCTTTGCTTCTGCAGCCCAAGTTCGACTCATGGATTGTCTGGCCGCCCTGGGGTTTCCGGATTCTTCTTCTCCTTTTCTGCGTCCATTTCCGATCCCAGACGGTCGCCATTCCAACTCTTCTCCGGTCGCCCTTTCTGGATTCTTCCTCCGGTTGGGGACCGCCTTCTCTTTCAAAGACAGTTAGGACTAGGTCACCACAGCCGCGTCTTCTTTCACAGGCAGCACCTCCTCGCCATTCTGGTCGCTTACCTCATGCCAAACCTTCACGGATCTTCTTGAATTGAAGACATGTTTTAAGGTCGTCTCTACCGAGCTCGTTAAGAAGACTACTGGATTTTCACTTCGGTCTCCAGCGAGCAGACCCAACTCCACGGCGATCACATCCTCGACCACCTACCGCGGCTATGCTCGCCAGGAACTCCAATCCACGACTGGTCGCCACTAGGTTACCGGTTCCCTTTCCTCGTTTTCCTTCGTCAGATTCGACCACCCAGATGTCAACATGTGACCCATCGGTTCCTCCAACCGATTGCTGTTTTTCAGAACCTCCACCGGTCCCTTCTTCCTCCTCTGCCACGGCCGCACCGCTGACGCCTGCCTTGCCGGTCCCCACTTCACCGTGTCTTCTCTGCGTGAAACTCTCCTTTATCTCGTCATGTCCAGCGGCCACCTCTCCTAGCCCAAGACCATACGCTGCGGTCTCCCGCACGCGCTCGCCTGACTTCCTGTTGTTTGTCCCATCATCTCCAACAACGGTCTCCAAAATCAAGATTTCCATCACCGGAATTTCCAGATATCCCCTGCTGCGCCGTCGGTCGCCCAGTCTATCACGACTCGTGCCAGCCAATGGGCTCAACAAGGGGCTAGTTCTTCTTGCACGGACTGTTTAACTCCACCACCAATAACACCTTCACAGTTCTGCAACAAGACTGTTCCATCATCCACGGCTGACCTGAAGCAGCAGTCACCTTGTACTTTATCTTGTTAATAAAGTTTCTTCTTGTATTGTTCAATACAAAAAAAAAACAAAGACGAAGAGCGAACAAGCATGAAAATAACGACTTTCATTGCTGTGTCTGAAAATACGTTGCAGAGGCTACCGTCCCTCCCGTTGGTGTTCGATCAAATCCCGATCCATTATCACACTTTCGCACCACCTGGTAGATACTACCTCCTTTTCTCCATCAAAACCTTCGAAGCGGTTTATCTTGAGAGTCCTTTGATTAAACATCAATCTCACGGTCGCCTCCTTGACCTTTCCGTCTACCGGCGTTCGATGAGCTTCGACATTGATCCTTCTTCACGCTACAGCACGGGCGTCGGTTCTCTCTCACCGATCACCCTTCCTTCCTCCTTCATCGCCCTCCTTTATAGCACGTGTTTCTTCCATTAGCTACCTTCTAACAGAACTCACTCATAAAAAAGGGGGGGGGGGGTGGAGACATGAAGAGTCCACCTTAACTAGTCACCAAGCAAAGCATTCTATCACACCAGATTGCAGTCATAGGCTCCTCTTACCCCAAACCAACGATTGGCACTTCTCCAGCTGGCTCTTGCCTTCCTTTATGGTCGCCTCCCTTGTACTGGGCCAACTCAGTCGCCCCAACTGGTCTCCTCCTTTGCGACTCACCTTACGGTCGCCATTACAGTCAACGGTCTCTAGGGACACTGCTTTGTGTCTCGCCTCATCACCACCAGACGGTGCAGGTTGTTCTTCATTTTCCCAGGTTTTGCTCAGTGTCTTCCTCTCCAGTGTATGCAGCCGACCATTGTAGCACCATTTGTCTATTCAGTCAAGCCTTAGTGTGTTCATCCAGTAATGGATACTTCGACCCCTACCGAAGTGGAGCCATCCAATCCGACTATCCCCCCAACAGCTACTTCATCTCCTGTTGCCGGCCATACTGGTCCCTTTCCAGACCCCGTCAAGTGTTCTTGTATCGAGTTCACAGGTGCCAAGAGCCATCTAGACCTCCATACCTGTTGCCAGTTCCACCGCACGTGCGACTGGTTTAATAGAAAGTGCAGTGTGTGTGCGCGCCTTTTAGAAAAGGAGTGGAGGAAGATTTTGTGTCATCACAAGAAATCGTGCCAATGTACCATTCAGAAAGCGAATCAATGAGCCCTTGGCTCGTCCGGTGCCGCCTCTAAGAAGCTCCGTTGTGTTAAAGTATCTTCCTTGGACCCTACACCTGTTCCGGCTCCTCCGGTCGCCGCTCCTCCAGCATCACATAATGATCCTCAACGATCTTCCCGTCGACATGGAGCCGGAAATTTAAGTCCACCCTCGGCATGCAGACTAAAAACAAGCCTTCATCGTCTTCAAGCCCGGTTCCTGCGTCTCGCTCATCAGCATATTCGGCCGCCCCCTCTTCATCCGATATGTCGCATTCAGTTGCAGTGGCTCCTTCGGTCACTTCACGAAACAGACTGGTCTTTCCCAATGCGAATGCGATCCGCTCGGCATTGCTTTGAGGGCTTCAGTTAACGCCAGAAGATTTAGCCCATTTCAACATCAATTGTGAATCTCTTCTTTGTACAGCATGCTTCTTTTCACAAGAACTTGTCACTCTACGAGAATCTGAACTTGAAATGGAATCCCTACGTTGTATCGCTGTTACAGTCCCTACTCTTCAAGAGACAATCATCACTCACGTTGCGATCAAGAACTTTCTTCGGTACTCCAACTCTACACTAGCTGAGGAAATCGGTCGCCTTCAACACGAAGTCTCTTACCTCCATGCAATAAATGCCCTCATCAAGAAAAGTTCAAAAACCTTCGCCCCTACCTCGCACACTACCTTGGAGGGAACAACACTGTGCGAAATCAAAATCTCGTCGGCCGCCTCACGGTCTTCTTCCCCCCAAATCTAAGAAGGGAACTCCGGCATCTCTGCCCAAGCCAGGTCCTAGCCGTGAAACGACGCAGATCCAACCCAGGATGGGTCTCAGAGTATGCAGTTATCAAAATTTCCAGTCTCGACTCCTTTGGTAGACACAGCCACAGTCTCCTGGCCTTTATCTGCTACGGTCCCTGACCCCACCACTGATCCAGCGCCTGCTACACACATGTCCCAAGCCGTGGATCTAGCGGTCGCCGCCTGGTCCTCGGCCGCATCTTCCTCCGATCTCCGTCAACTGTCATGCTACAATGTATGGCAGTTCAACGCTGCCACCACTTTCATCCCAGTCTTCAGTGGACTGGTCCAATGCTCCACGGTGTCCTCTCGAGAATTTCCTTGCATAGCCTGCCACCAACGTGCTAAAGGCATGGCACTCAGATTCCGAGCACTACCCCTAACTTCATTCACGTCTTTCTTCTGTCCGACTACTTGCCGAAGATCCGTTCACTCACTGCTTCACCCCACGCTTCAATCATAAACGGTCTTCTGCTTTAATTTTACGGCCGCCACAAACATTATCATCACTTTGGTCTTCCCCTATTTCAACTCCTGTCTAAAATCTTCTCTGCCAACGGTCGCCTTTGGAACATTTCCATTACCCTATCTTCTCAATGGGGTTTCGGCTCCTTAGCCACTCTTCCATCTTTGTACAAAGAAGAAACAGTCTGCCCAAGGGACTCATTAGCAACTTTATTCCAAATTTACACTCTACTTTCAAGTGCCTTCCTTTCATATGGACCTCAACGGCCGCCGACAGGTAACCGCTTCCCAGACTACAACCCCATATGTACAAAGAATAATCAATTAAACCACCGGACTCATTAACCAGTTTCTCCCAAATTTACACCCTTCACTCAAGTGCCTTCCTCTCATATGAACTCAATGGCTACTGTCATGCGACCGCTTCCGAGATTTTACAACTCTCAATGACCTTCCCCAACAGTTTTTCTGTGTTTCCAAACAAGACTATTCCATAGATCCTTCGAGGATGATCGCTCGCTTCTGGACCGTTCTACTTGTCTCGATGAAGAAGGACCTCATCGGTCATCAAGCCCAGGATGTCTGGATCAAGACCCTCCCTGCCTTATTAAAGGTAATGAAACTTTGTCATTTCCGCATGCCTAATTTTCATTCACCTTGCCCAAGACACGGTCGCCATCCGTGCTCCCGGTCGCCATTTCGTGACGCACGCCCCTCACCCTGTCTTGACCGACGCCGCACTCATGTGGCCGCCTCTTACGGATTCATTACTACATCTTCTGCTCCTGGTTGCACAGTCAACCAGGCTATTTGGGACACCAATCTCCTCGGTCGCCTCGTCCCTATCGTCAGACAGTGCGCCTGTTTCTATCTTATGACCGCCCTCATGGATGGCGCCCAGTTCACGGGGTTCTTGTAACTCCTAGGCAGCACGGGCAGCACTTGTAGCACGGGTAACCATCGTCCTTGGCGCCCGCCACCATGTAAGGTGGCTATAAAGGAAAAATAAGGTAATGGATCTTTTCGATGGCAATAAAAACTTAGAAATACCAGGGCACGGCCAGATTGACTTCTGTTTTTGTTGCCTAACCGAAAACATACATTACCTTCACTTGCCCGGCCTCCCCCTCGGTCGCGAAGGTAGACCCCGAGTGGAAGATAGATGAAGCCAGCTCGACTCGGGCGCTTTATATAAAGGCACACGCACATTCGCGGAAGAGACTACGAGTACGGTGGGGAAGCCAACTTTTCATCGCTAGGGATTGTGGCCCCCCCCCCCCCCGGAAGGAAGGAACTGCTATATAAGGAAAAATCAGGTAATGTTTGTTTTCGGTTAGGCAACAAAATCAGAAATCAACCAGCCGTACCCTGTTATTTCTAAGTTTTTCTACACACTCTTAAACAAGCTTGGCATAGGCAAAACACAAGGGCACCAACCTGTACAATGTAGTCTTTGGTCTCACTTCGAATACGACTGGGTAGTTGATTCCGTTTTGGTTCCAGCTGTGGATGTTAACTTGCTGTTGTTGCACCCTATTTGACAAGCCCGGGTTTGACTTAGCAAACGATGTCCTCTTCTTTTGTGGTGTGGCAATTTTTGGGGGTAGCGTTGGCATTGTTGACGTCTCTGACTACTAGCTGGCTCTTCGAAGCTAGGGTCACGGCATAGAATTATCTCACCACTACCACCAGTTTGTAACCAGTTTGCCAGGCAACCCCCTACGTGATTCTAATCTTCTCTGCTTGCAAGGACATAAGAGAGATTCATCTGAAAATTTTGAAGAAGGTTTACATGAAATTTGAAGTGTCTCTGCTCGGGGGTAGATACAGTCAAACTGAGTTTCCCTGAAGGAAAGTGTGTCGTGGAAAAGTGAATAACCCTTCACCTTCCATGTCCTCTTTAAGATTATAAAACAGGCCTCCACTTTATCTTCCTTTTCCCCAGACATCAGAAGGTTCAAAGTACAGTCTGTAGCCTGTCAACAAACCCCGGAAGCAAAGACAGCAACTAACCATTACTGGTGTGTCGAAGGCTATACAATGCACAATTTTAATTGTGGAGGTATTCCGGGATGGAAACACATTTTCTTTGTTTGCCAAACATATTAACCTGATAATTTAGCATTACATTGTCCTCAATTAATGTCTCCCTGGAGGTTTTTAAGTTGCTTGTAGCATCCATCTCTATATAAGCGAGAACGTGGTTGGACTCGGCATTCATTTTCCTCCAGAGGTTCCTACGCGTCACCTCGTCTCCCGCCTTTCGACCAGGAACTTGGTTTTTCTACTTTCTCACATCTGCCTACGATGGATGCTGCCCTTCAACCATCGCTCCGACCTCGGATGCTGTGCTCCCTCCGGTTGCTATCCCGACCGTCCGCGACGACCGCTTCACACCCTGCCTTGACGAAGACGTTCATGTCGCCAACGACGACGTTGATTCCCCACTGCATGATGGTCAACGCACTCCGCCGCCTCCTGATCTTTCGACCTTGGAGGAAAATCTTAGACAAGCCAAGGCGCTTTTCCGGGATGCCAAGAGGAAATTACGCCAGGCCTCATCTCAAGTGGGCCTTTCGACCATCAACTCTCCGCTCTCGTCCAAATCGTCACGCAGAGAACACAGCATTACTCGTAGTCAAGCCTCCATCGTGTACCTCGTCCGCGCGCCAGGCCAACACACATGAGTGGGTTGCGCCCACCATCAGTCATGAAAGTCGTAAACGCCTTTCGCACATCTCTGACTCTGCCTCCAAGAAGCGCAAACATTCAAACCGTCTTTCGACCAACACCGACGGCACAGATTCCCATCACGGCGCAGCAAGCCCAGACCACTCAAACGCCTGCCGCAAAACACATTCATTTTCTGGACGACAATGCCCACGAATTTGGATGTTTGTTTTCGCTCATCGCTTCGGCTTCAGATGCTGTGCTCTTACCGTTCCCCGCCTGTCCGCGACAACCGCTGGACGGCCGGCTTAGAACCGGTATGCCCATGTCGCCAACAACGAAATTGTCTCTCCCCTTCTAGACGTCTAACGTTCTACGCCTCTTCCCGACCTCCCGACCTTGGAAGAAGATTTACGGCAAGCCAAATCGCTCTTCTTTCGACCATGTATCTAGTATCACTCCTTTCACCCACCACCATCACGGCCGTGTTTTAACTGCTTCACCGCCGCCCGGCTACGACGACCGCTGGGCGGCCGGCTTAGACTGGGTTGCCTATGTCGCCAACGGAGAAGATGACTCTCCGCTTCAAGACGGCCAAGCCACTCCGCTCCCCCTCCCCCCCGCCCTCTCGGCCCATGGAAGAGGAACGACGGCAAGCCAAAGCACCATTTTTCGGCCATGAATTTGGTTTTCACTCCTTTCGACCATCACCACCTCGTCTGTGCTCGAGCTGACGTCCCAACGACAGCTCTTCTGCTTATTTGAACCTGAAGTTTCCCTGTCTTTTCGACCATTGGCTCGCTCTTCCTCACCTGACGACGTCCACGCCTCTGTCCGACCTTCATGTCTTCTTTCACTCAGCACCTCACTCACGGATGGACTCTCCTGTGTTCAACCGTTTGTCGACCGCTGGGCGGCCGGTCTCGCCTGGTTGGCCTACGTCGCCAACGGTGGACTGTTTCCTGCTTCATGTGACCTACGCACTCTATCCCGGTCCCAACAACCTGCGGTGAATTCATGGCAACCATCACCACTCCATGGGCTTCCCTTTCGACCAACTCGTCCTTTCGACCATCCTCTTTCCACACGCAGTCACCTCGTCGCTCGAACGCTTTTGGATTAGTACCCCTTGCTCATCTTCTTCACACCGGATGCTGCCTCGATGTCTCACAACGCCTCTTTTTCGCTCATCGCTTTGTCCACGAGTGCTGAGCTCTCCCTACCGCTCCGCCAGCCATCCACGTCGACCGCTGGGCGTCCAGCGTTGTCCGGGTTGCCCACGTCACTGTCTACAGAAATGTCCTTCCGCCAAAGACGATTGGCCCGCTCCGCCACCCTTTCCCGACCTTCCAGCCATGGGACAATGTCTACGACGAATCAAGACAACCCCCATGACACCAGTCAGAACCTCCTCCTGGCTCCAGCCCGACCTTTCAACCAACATTTCATTCTGCACTCCATTTGTCCTTTGACCATATCACTAGCAACACTGTCTAATGCAAGCTACGGAAACACCGCCTACCTTCCCGAATTCGGCCTTTCGACCATGTCTGCCCCTGCTGACACCTTCTCCGGCCTCGGCCCGTCCTCGGCATCCCCATTCTTTCGCCCATCTCACACCACCTCATCTCCTTGCGATAGAAGCCGCCCTTTCGCTCATCACCCGACCACGGATGCCGCTCTTGCTGCTCATCTCGATCATGACTGACCCCACGTCTCGAACGGCTGCTCGTCTCATTCATAGCTGATCCCACGTTTTAAGTGAACCAAGACGGAAGCCGTTTGCACCTCTTGCTGCTTATCACGACCATGGCTGACCCCACGTCTCGAATGAATATCAAGACAACAGTCTCTGCCCATCACTGCTCATCTCGTTCGGTGGCTAGAACCCACGTTTTGAGTGAACCAAGACGGGAAGCCATTTGCACCTCTTGCTGCTTTTCTCGACCTTGGCTGACCCCACATCTCGAGTGAAAATTAAGACAACAATTGCTGTCTACTGCTACTCGTCTCTGAAGATCCAAGACGGAAGCCGTCTGCACCTCTTGGTGCTTGTCTCGACCATGGCTGACCCCATGTCTCGAGTAAAAATCAAGACAACGGCTGCTGTCTACACTCATGCTCGTGTCACTTGTGGTTAGAACATACGTTTTGAGTGCAGAATCAAGACAGGACTGCCTCCATCTTTGACTGCACATCACGACCATGGCTGACCTTACGTCTCGAGTAAAATCAAGACAACAGTTGCCGTCCACTCTGATTCTCGGCTCATCCGTGGCCCAAAAAAAAAAAAACACGCTCTAAAATGAAGAGTCAAGTCGGATGACGTCTTCACCTCTTACACCTTATCTCGACCATGACTTACCCCACGTCTCATGCGGAAATCATAACATCTGTAGCAACCCACAACGGTGCTTGTCTCAAACCTGGGTAAATCCCATGTTTTGAGTGAAGACCCAAAATAGATGACGCTCTCTCCTCTTCCAGAATCTCGACCATAGCTGACCCCACTTCTCGAGTGAAGATTAAGACGACCATGGCTGTCTACACCAACGCTCGTCTCATTCGTGACTGCAACCCACGAATTAAGTGAAGTTCTCAAGTCAGACAACGTCATCATCTCAGGCCGCTCTTCTCGACCGTGACCACCCCTACAGCCACGAATGAAGACCCAAACAACTGTGACAATCCACACTGATTCTCGTCTCGATCGTGGCTAACCCCACGTCTCAAGGGAAAATCAACAACCGTCACTTTCAACATCAAGACTTGTCTCACTCGTAGCTAAAAATCCACGTTTACAGCAAAACCTCAAGACGAACGTAGTTTTCTCCTCTGACAGCTTGTCTCGACCGTGCCCAACCCAAATCCACAAATACTTGGGAAACCCGAAAAAAGCCAAAATCGCTTCCTTCTAACAGCTACCCCCCTGGCCGTCAGCACCATTGTTCCCGCACCTACGATCCCTGAAGCGTCGCTACTATTATCAAGCACCTGGAGAAGGCTGGAATCCATGAACAGACAAAACCAACTTTCTCGATAATTACCGAATTTCTGCCCTTCTCAGCTCCCTCGAAAATAACTGCCCAACAATGAGAAGACTTGTCACAGTCGGGGCCTTGTCAATCGTCCTACAATACTTGATGGAAGCCCCCCCCCCCACGAACCACAGGAAGACAGCTCCCTCCACCTTCTTACCAGGAAAACTGTCTCTCCCGTCACACTCGCAGCTAGTGCCCGCTGTTCTGAAACCCAAACCCTATTAGCAGACCCAGCCTACCGCATCTTACCCCAAATTTCTCTTCAGTAACCCTTCACCCAAGAGCAGGATTTCGAGCCGAGACTCAGACCATCCAAACCACCAAAACCCATAACCTTCCCAGCCCTCTCAACCTTAACAGGTAACGAGCCGGCACATCCACTATGCCCCATCCCAGCGCTCCGCTCTTCCTACCAGTAGACCGCCATACAGGAGAAACTTCAGCTACCATGATCTCCCGCTGGATAAAGAAAACTACCAAAAGTCAGAGCGATATCAACATCATGGGCACATCACAACGCCATCCCAACAGAAGAAATTCTTGGCGTCACTCAGCGACATTCACCTCCCACTACCTGAGGAACATGTCAAGAAAAGATAAGGGACTACACCGACTGGGACCAATCGTCGCAGTCAGAACTTTGGGCAAGCCCCCTTAAGCACACAACAGAACGAAGCAAAAGCAAGCCATGCCAGATGGAGACAAGCCAACCATAGAAGGAAGCAAGATCCCTCATTTTACAATCGGCCCAAATTCCACTAAGAGGTCCAAGTTCCTGTTTCATCATCCTGTTCTGGACAATGTGCAAATTTTTACTACAATAAAAATTTTGGGGATAGCCTGCTTGCATCCCGGGGCGCGCCCCGTCAGGTCGGTGCCCGCCACCACGTTTGATGAGGTCTGCTGATAATGCTAAATTATCAGGTTAATATGTTTGGCAAACAAAGAAAGAACATTTTGCCTGCCCCCAGCCAGGCCGGCTAAAAATGGTTTCTTTTTTGCCTAAAACATACTTAACCTAAGCCCGCCCTACCTCCCCTCTCGAGTCACCGACTGACAGATTGAGAGGAAAATGTATGCCAAGTCCAACCACATTCTCGCTTATATAGAGAGAACTGCGCATGCGCAGTGGGTCATGCAAGCAGGTGGCTACAAGCAACTTAAAAACCTCCAGGGAGACATTAATTGAGGACAATGTAATGCTAAATTATCAGGTTAGGTACGTTTTAGGCAAAAAAGAAACCATTTTTAGCCAGCCTGGCTGGGGGCCAGCAAAATGTTCTTTTTCACATTCTGCTGGTCTGAATGTGTAACTTTTTTATCCCCTAATACTAGGGATATGCAATACTCGAAAAATACGAGCCGAGCCGAGTATGCAACGTGAACTCGACTCGTCGCTTGCATCTACGTGGAAAACTTGAATGAAAATTCGATAACTTTGCCAATTTTTGACTGATTTTGATGTTTTTGATGTTTCAGATATACCAAAATCTTTCCGGTGGCAAATTAAAACCACTAGCTCAAGCCATTTTAAAGTTATATCCTAAAAACTGGAAAACTAGTTATAGATGTTGACCCGCACAGTCCGTTAAGCAGCATTTAAGTTGTTATTACACTAACAAATAAAAGAGACGCTTGCAAAATAAGTGTATTGACCAAATACTCGAACTTTGTTCGGTACTCGATTGTTCTGTTGCAAACTCGGCTCGAGTAGAATTAAAATTATTCTACTTGCACACCCCTAGAATGAATACTTACCCATTTACCCATCTTGCATCTTCATTCTTGTTGCCACTTCACTGTGCTCCTGATAAAAGAGCAACTTGTATGGGTTTTTATAGAGCTGAGAAGAAAAGGATTTGAACTCTGTTCAGAAAATTTGTCTCTAGCTGACAGTAAAATTTAATTGGGTAGGTATTCTAGGACAAAAACAGATTTACTCATTCAACTGTGGGGAAAGAGAAGTAATTTGTTTATACCGCTAATCATGATCTGCTCTAATAAATACTGTGATTTTGTTCGAATTTCATTGTGCTTTTGCTCTGGCATTGGTTTACGGTTTTTTACGACTTTCCAAGTTAAACCTACATTTTAAGATACGTAGTTCAGAAGTTAATAACGTCATAATGTGATGACGTTTGAAGTGATGCATCACGGTTACCAGTCTACATGTTCAAGCAACCCATTGACTGCACTTTGCAACCTACCCATCTGTTTTTCTGGTAGGGGTTATTGTAGAAAAATGCTGACCCTGGCTAGAAACTTAAAAATCATCCTTCATAACTTAATTCCAATACCAGTAAATAAAGTTCCTGTAGAATTTTTGCTGCTACATATTTTCATTATGATGGTGCTGTAATTTTCAACACTTATTTTACAGCCAAGAAGATCAGCAAGTGGCAAGGCTAATGTTGAGAAACAATTATACTGTAGAAGAAGCAAAGAAACGTATATCAGCCCAAATGTCTCTTGATCAAAAGTGTGAAAGAGCAAGTTTTGTTATAGACAACAGTGGCAGCATTGAAGAAACAAGCATCTATACCAGAAAGGTGTATTGCCTCTTAAGAGAATCCCGTGCTCAATGGCGAGCACGGATAGTATTTTTTGGATGGATTGGAGCTATTTTAGCTTTTGTAGCCTGGATATATTGTCAGATTCCACCTAAAAACAAAGCAGTGTAGTGAAAATGTGCACGGAAATAATTCACAGTAGATATGATTTCCTGGACGTATGGTGGTTGACAGTGAAATTGCTTTTCGTAATACCAGCAAATCATCCTGCTAGACCCCTGAGATATAGTGTACGCTGTGTCTAACAGGGTTATTCTGTAATTAGACATACCAGCTGTTGTAGGTTAGGCCAAGTTAGTCTATAGCTGATAGGTACTACAGTAGCCTCAGCCTCCATTGAGACCAGGTGTAACATCATGTTTTTCATCAAGTGTGCATGTCTAGGTGCTACCTTTTTCCGTTTACAGGCCTCCAGCAACCAATCAGGGAGCATCTTATGATAGATTTTAATATTGTGACACCTACCTTGGCCCCAGTTTATGGTACCTACCCTGACTCTCAATACCATAAAGGAGACTGTGGCTGCCTTTGCCTTTTGGTCACTTGTACCTCTAGAGTTCTGGAGGAGGGATAAACTAATTGCTGGATTGGCATTTTTGCCTGGTCTTTTTGACTGGAATTTTGCCTTCGGGGGAACAGGCGAAAAAGTCGGTTAAGTGCTACAGCCATTGGATCAACCAAGTCTGAGGGTACTATAATTACCAATGAACCGTCATGTGTCTTAAGTTGGCTAACACTATCATACAACAATTACCCGTTCGACATTTACTCTTTTTGACATTTTAATATTGACTGTGTAAGTACCATTGAATGAAAAGCCTACATAAGCAAAGAAGGCAATAGCAGCAGGACAGTGCAGTATACAGTGTGCTGCCTCTACATCAAAAAATAATCGACCAATTTTTTTACAATACATTCCACAATATTGAAAAAAATCAGTATTTTTGCTTAGTCCACTAAAAATTAATTAAGTGGTTCTCAGGAGTGGTACTAAAGAATTGAAGCATGTGTATGGTGTTTTTATTTTACGTTTTATTTGCAATATTTTACATGTGGGCGATGGCTTGTTTTTTTTTTACCAAACCAAAAACTCCGGTAGCTTACATTTTGTTGTGGAGTACAATATCCATGTTTTAGTGCCAGGTTCAGCTACGTTCAGAGTGCAAATGTTGCACATTGGACAAAAGTCTTTCAAGATTCAAGTTTTTAGTTGTGACACGGCCTTTAGATTCATCAGATTCATTTCGAGACGATCATGTTAATGGAGCTTGGGATGATGTGGTCATCGGCTTCAGGAAGTGTTTGGTGAAAGTGCTGATGCGTGATCAAAATTTTTTTAGACTATGGCTTAAAAAACGTTTCATGTGCTAAGAAAAAAAAACACGTGCACTCTTAAAAACCACTTAATTAACTTTTAGCTGCCTTATATTGTGAATAATTTTTATGAAACGTAAGGCTATTACCGTAAATCGTGGATTAAACACCTATGGGCTTATGCAGTTAATTTGGCAAAAATAGGGGGTGGGCTTTAAATCAAGCATTATCAATTTTCTAACCTTTTTGGACATCTATTACAGAAAATTTGAAGCTTTTGAACGATGTCTGGAAGACCAATTTTTACATCCTTTTAATTGCTGTGAAGAAGGGAGGACGCTTCGGTGAGAGATGCCTTGTGCAGGTGCTAGGAGCTAAAGGAAGAGTTCACTATTACTACAGGGAGGGAGAAGGGGCCAGTAAACATAGCAAGCAGTACTATCTTTATTCACATCGTATAGATTTTAGGTGATTTTTCGTAGAAAAACGACAATTGGAGGGGTGGGCTTTAACTCCATATTTCATGATTTTGACTTTACAGTATTTTAAGGGGTGGGCTTTAGCTTCAACTGGGCTTTTAATACACGATTTACGGTAGAACTTAAATAAACTTGTGTCTGCAGTTGCAGAGAGCGTTGATCATTTTTTACAGCAAGACTCGGAAATAAATCTTTTCGATAGTACGATAATGTTTTCAAAGTTGGCCACATCATTCATAGCACCATTAATCCAATCTTAATGTGACCAGCCCCTTCACAGATTTATTTTTGGGGTGTTGTTAGTGGATGCCACTATATAGGACCACGAAACAGTCACTGTATTCATTTGGAATATTGTGTCGGAAATCTTTCAGGAAACGGTATCGCTTTGATTATCCATCGTGAAGGGAATAAGGATATATAGTTTTTCAACTTTTCTTGAAGCTGTTTCATCCAAAGCTGTAAGGCCTGTATATCATTTGAAAAAATGTAAAAAAAAAAGTATCAATGCTCAGGATTATAAATAGTCACATGCATTTCCAAAATCACTGTAAAAACCTCAATTACTGCCCTGAAATAACATCACTAATAACACGTGATGTGGCTACAAATTAACCCGAACTGACGGCAACCAAGTTATACAACATTAAAAAAAAATACTTGGTAGGTCACATTTTCCATAACCTGCTTACAACATTCATGTACTCCTCGTTAAAAATATCTAATACTGCAGTAGTAGAGTCCTAGCTAGTTTTAAGCATTATTTGTGGAGCAAGGTGCTTTTACTCTGAAATAAGTAACAAATCACAAGGTAAAGAGTTAACGAAGCAGACAGTTGTTAAATCCCCTCCCAGGACATCCTAGTTACTAGGTGGCTGCTCTCACCTACAGTGCTACCGCTGTAGCAGTCCCCTGCCTAGTGTTCATACAGGCAATTCTTCACGTTGCTTGCATCATATGCAGTACAAACAGTACTCTGTCTCTGTCGTATCACCGGTTCATTTAGTCGTAGTGCTACCAATGCTCCTCTACTTCATCTTGTTCATGGTCCTGCGAATGCTCGTCCGCTTCATCTCATTCAGCCGTGGTGCTACTACTGCTCTTCAGTAGTCAAGTGACGTATGAAAGTGTTAGCAGTTAATTTGCATGGCACCGTGCCAACAAAAATGGCGACCGAAAGTGATGTTATCAGACGTGGCAGGTTCAGTTTTGGTAAGCGGTGTCAATGGTGACTTCTGTATGTAGCAATCTAACCCTGCAATGACCGCCACAGACCCAAGATAGCAACGGTCATATGATCTGTATATATTTTGTTCCCGCAATGCATATAAAAGTTGGTAATTGATAAAAAAAAATTAATGTAATAAACAAGGATTCAGTGTACACCTATGAAATTTCGTTGTACCATAAACCTGTGTTATATGCCTAGTACAATGCTTGAAGCTGTTAGACTGATGATCGGGTTCCCTATGTAACAGTGATTTATTTAATAAATATCATACTTGTCCATTTAATGACTTTTAATAAGAAACAAACCACCCCTTTAAGACAGACAAGCACATAAGTAATTTAAGCATTAAAAGCGGCAAAGGTTTGCATCTGTATTAATTTAATAGTATATTCCTGTGTGTTTCTCAGTCTGTGCAAATATAATCTGTGTCCAACCCAACAGATGGTGCCGTGAGCCATACCTTTTTCTTCATACTGCATACTTCATCTAAGGCTTTCTCTACAACCCAACCAGCATGAGGAGTTTTTTTAATGAGTGTGTTAAAAAAAAACTACGCCTGCCCTCATTATTGCAACTTGGAAAACTGGTGTAAACAGATCAACAAAGTTCAAAATAGAAAAGAATTTTATTTCTCATTTATCAGATTCATTATACCTCTTTAAGTACAGACTTGGCGTGTATGAAGGTATTTTCACGCTCTTCAATTGTAAAATCAGTGCAGGTTCCATTCTTATCTAGTCGTAAATAGGTACCAGCATGATAGCACAAAGATAACACAACATTTAATGAGACGTGACTACTTTTTAACATGAAAAGACAACAATTCTACTTAATTCAAAACACTGATGACTGTTAGTCACAGTCAGTATTAATACAGAACAATCGGGCGCTAGAATTATCAACACTAAGAATGAGAGGAATTCTAGTCCTGTAAACACATCTATATGCGTATCTCTGCTAACCATCCATGATTACTTACTAAAAAAAAAAAAACTAATAATAGCAACTCTAATGATGTGCGAAGGACGTGACATCACAGTATACAGTGTAAATCAACACTAAATTTCATCCATTCTACTCCTGCGCCCCTCCAGACGTACTGAACCATCATCGTTCGTAAAATTTAGCATGCCACTCTCTACTCTTAGCCTCATCATTAAAGTCCCCTGAGGCAGACAAGTGACATTCATCGCAAAAAGTGGCTATATACAAATAGGAAAAAAAAACAGTATTAAGATAAACACATAAATACATATAGGAACACAAGACCAGAGTACAATTTCATCCACAAAACGAGTTTATACACAAAAGTGATGTCAGTGAGTGTCAAATGAAATAAAAAAGCATACAACATCAATAACAATAAAATTAATGATGGTGCAAAATTAAAAGAAATCTTACAAATAAATGCTTTCATCAACATTTTTTTCTCTTGCTCATTATTAGTTTCTCGTAGTTTATAATGTCCATACGCCAGAGAATCGTTTGTTGTAAACACAAACCTTTTTGTTTACGAAACTATGAGCCAATATATTTTGTATATTACAATAAACGTGCGAACATACAAGTATTAGGTCTTATTTACATCAAGACCTTCTACTTGTCTATTCGAACGAAAAATATGAGTGCTCACTCAGACACTGTTTAACGACACTAAGGTTAAAGGATTTTTAAAACAGATTTCTGTACACTTTTTGCTCACCTTCTTAGCAATGTTACCACTAGTATAACAATGTAGTTTACTGTTAACACCAATAAAATTCTGTAAAACAAAGCTGTTACACACGTCTTTAAAAATACCAGGGCGAGCTGTATCACTTCGCCTCTGTCCTGTCATCCAAGTCCAAGTCCTGTCGGGATTGTAATCCCACTTCATAGCCTTGTGTTTTCTGTATTTTTATTTCAGAAAGACATTGACCTAGCATTCTTTCAAAGAGCGACATATTTTGGAATCGATTGAAGTTTCACCAGGCTTATCACGCCCGTGAGTTGGCATCGGCTGCTATCTCCCGTTGCTCTCTCTCCGGCAGCAAACCGAGGAAGTCATTGAAACTGTCTCATTTAGTGCTGTTTTCTACTCGCACGAAATTGAGTTTTGTGCTATATCGTCTATGTTGCTTCCACTGTTCTGTTACGTGACATTGTTTTGCGAGTTAAATTATAATTTTGAGCCGGATTATGTGCTGCTATCTGCCGACGATAAGCCATCATTTACATGCCTGCGGTGTTCGCTCCGTTTGTCCCATTCGCGGTGTTTGCACCGGTTTGGTCCCGCCACCGCTTCTACTTTTTCGACCCTGGTCGATTGCCTTTATCGTTGTTGATCCTGAATTTTTGGGATGAAATTTGCGAATTTAATGTTTTAATTCAGTACTGGATGCTATGCTGTTTTAATTCGTCGTTTTTCTGAGTGTTTCTGTCTTCTCGAGTCTTTATTTTTAGAAAACCAAACTTTTGTGGCCCCGACTATGTCTAGCGATGCCGTAGGGGAAGGCTCGAGCGCAGTCTCGGTCTCCCAGACAGGGTAGCGCTGGGATGACTTCATGGACCATACTACTGTTCTCTGATGTTTTTTTCTTTCCGGACTCGTTATTCTCACATGTGAACATCTGTGTCGAATGGAATATGAGAAGTAAGATTGGTTATACCGGACAAGACCCGATTTGCCCTGCAATGTTGGCATCTGATTACACCAGCAAGGAAAATTCTCTCTCGGCTCCATCGCGCCCTTCCCGCTCGACTCATCCACCACTGCTAATCCACGCCCGGCAGTCAAGATAAGTCGCATTCCAGGACCTGACATTCCTGCTGGCCATCCTCCAAACCCGCTTCATACGGCTCTTGATCATCATCATCATCGGATGTTTGTTCGGCCTCCACCCAGACACAGTTCACATATGATTTATAGAGACCGTTCGTCTCCCTGTTTGCTTTCAGCTGCTGACGTCTTGCCAAAACAAATTGATTTGAGCCGTTCGTCCGGACTTTTGCGCATGATTTTTTCCCCCAATCGTCCAGCACTTCACGGCCCGATTAACGCACGAAACAGTCGCACGGGGCCACTATGCCCAAATTTTTTTACCCCCCCCCCCCCCCCATCTCCACTCCTGACCGCACCCACAGGGAAGTCTGATTTGCACAGCAAGCAAGATCTTAAAAGATAGTGGGAAACCCGAGTAGAAAGAAAGAAGAAGACAAATGGGGAAGAGGATGCCAGTGCAGCCTTGGAAAAGTGCCAGAAGAGGATCTAGGTTCTAAGGAAGAAGATTCCAGCGCCACGAATGGATCCCAGTGCCAAGGAAGAGGATTTTTCGAGTCAGATGTTTGTGCGACATTCTTCTGATAAAAGAACCACTCCCGAGATTTCTGTGTGTAGCCTGTTGTTTGGAACGCTTGCTGCCATCACTTCGCCAAGTGTTTTGCACCACTTCACTTCCAACAGCAAGGACCAGCCGCCTTCGTATCGTGCAGTCTCTTCGCTGAACATAGCTCCTTCACTACCGATGGATCTCCTTTTGTTGCCATCCAATGAAGAGGAGCTCCTACCCTCAGACGCCTCTGCTTGCAAGCGGAAACCCCATTCCAGGACTCGTTCTTCACATAAAGTAAAGAAAAATAAATCTAAGGAAGCGTACATGACCATAGACGGTTTTCATTAACTCTGCTTCACCAGTGGTCTCGTCGTCATTTGCTGCCCCTTCACTGCCAGGATGACTCTTTATGTAGAAACCGCTTCACAAAGCCCTTGGTCCTTCTCTTCTTTTTTTTTTTTGAGGGATTCCCGACTCACCAATCTTTTCCCTTGCTTTGATATTGTTTTCCCGATGCCGTCTGTCAGCGCCGAGCCAACTGGTCTCCTGCTTCACCACACCGACTCGTCTCCTGCTTCACTACGCCGACGCTCATCATTCCATTCACGCTTCGTTGGCTTACAACCTAGGCCCCTTTGTTTCCTTACCTGGTGGACTATGTGCCTTCGTTCCCTTCGCTGCTGTTCCGTACAAGCATCCTTCGCCAGTGATGGCCCTTCGCCTCTTCGGGACTCATTGCAGGACTTGTTAAAACTGTAGCCAATCCCCTGCAGATCCCCAATCCCAACGCTCATCTCGGCTCTCATCAAGCATGGTTCCTTCCCGGGGCCCCCGCCCCCACCCTCCCTTCACTGCCATTCAAGTCCTCTTTGCTGCTGTACGAGGCCCCTTCGTTGAATAGGTGCCCTTCACCTTTAGGCCCCTTCGGCTCTCTTTGGTTGCTTGGCATTCAAGTCAGCAGCCCTTTGCCTACAGGACTTCAAGAGCTGAATCCAAGCCACAGTGTGGAACTTTTGGTTTTTCACGAAGCAGATTGTGATTTAATATTGCGATCCTAACCATGGCCCTTACCATGGTCCCTTACTATGGTCCCTTACCATGGCCTTCGCCGGACTGACGCGCTTCGCCGGATTTCCATCCTATGCCACGACCTTCTCTTGTTATCACTTCACCCTTTGTAGTGACAAGTGACAACAGTGGATACTTCACATTCTTCACTGTTTCTTTTTTCGACTCGGCGAGTCGTGACTGCAAGCGGACTGATACTAGGGACATTAGCAAGTGCTAGTTAGCAAAAGGACCCTCGGCACGAGCCAGACACAGGTCAGCTGTGAAACATCAAAGAACTGAACGTGTTATCCAGAACGTCTTCACCATGACAGGCAAGATTCGGCGAAAGAAGTACTGTATCTGCTCTTGGATGATTTCACCATCCACCCGTCTCCGAAGAGGTTTTTTCTCCATCTTGGAAGGAGAAATAGTTTGGTTCAGTCATCAGAGCATTATCGATGCATTTCGTTTTGCAAGGTCATCGATCTCCTGGATGGTGCGGCAAACTTCGTTCCCAGCTGCAATAGAGAGAACTGTACACTGTCACAGGATGAAATGCTGAATATCAGGACCCATCCCGTATCAAGTTGGATCTGGACGTCCAACAGCTCCCCATAGTCAACGCCATGTGAGGGTACGATCCCACATACACTGTTGCAGAAGTTCCCTTCAGAGTGGAGGAACCCTCCAAATTTCTCATCACGGATGCGTCCTTCACTAAATGGGGACACCCACACCATCTCTGTGACTGTTGCTGGAGTATGTATTCATGAGGAATGCATGTTTCACATCGACAATAGTACTGCAAGCTTTTTTTCCTTGCCATTCGACCTTTTTCTGAAGAAAATTTCAAAACACAGCGACAATATCACAGCTGTGACCAACTTGAATAGGGAAGGAAGAACTCACTCGATGAACCTCTACCAACAGCCTCCCAGTTTGAGGTCAAGATAAGAGCTCTTCATATTGCAAGAAACCGGCAACGTCCTTATGAGCCAGCTGTCAGATAAGGCAAAGTTCCAACCATGGAGTGGGCGCTGAAGACTGCAATGTGCGAGATGTTGTTCGGGCTCCGCACCGTGGGGAAGCTCGATCGACCTCTTCGCCACGAGTGTCAATCACCGGCTCCCAGGTCACAGGAGCTCTTTTTCACTACCTCAACCTGAGACTGTTTCGTGACAGTGTGACATGGAAGAGGATACTGTTTTTGGCAAACGTTTCTGCTCAAACCTTCAGTCTTCTCCTTTTTCCCATCGCTTCATGTGCTTGCAAAGAAAAAGAATTCAACTTCAAATGAAGCCTTGAAGAGAAGTGAACACCAACCTATTTCTCTAGTGCTTGCGTTTGGAAAACGTTTTGGTAAATGACTGGACTTAAACGTAGAGGAAACGGATCTTCGTCTTGCTTCTTAATTATTCATTTCCGTGCTAGAAAAGGGAGGGTAACAGAAGTGTCCAATTGTAAGTCTCAGCTGCAAGAAAAGGAACGAGTACGGCTCTTTCCACTTGAAGCAAGAACCTGCTTTTCACCGGAGTTCACGCAGGAAGAAGGTCATTCTTTGGATCATGGTTTTTGAGACGGAAGAGTGATTTTTAATTTATAATAATAATAATAATAATAATATAGTTTCAACCAAGTCATGGTGGTAGGAAAATGGAAGGGCGGTGAGCCACTGACACCGTGACCTAGATTTGGTATTTAAGAAAGGGCAGGAGATTCTCAGTTGCCAGCGAGCGGCGGAACCCTTCCACTGTGGACTGGTTTACAGCATGCTTACTCGGAGCATTCCAAATACGGACCACCCGAACCGAGAAATAATTCAGGCGAGTATTGTGAATAAAAACCTGTCTTAACAAGTTTCCATTGGTGACCCCTAGTACAAATATGTCCCGGGGCCAAATTTCTTCACGTACCACTGAAGCTTCAAGATCATCACAATTCCAGCGCTACGTTCCTATGCAGGGAATGAAGAGGAAGACTGCACTGTCTTATAAGGGCTCTGAACTTTGTCCTCGATGACACACAGAATGCGAAGCAGAAAAAAGGCCAGACGCACTTTCCCCTACGGATCTAGCATAGGAGAGGCGACTCCACCCTCGATTGCTTACTGGAGCTGCCCTGTCTTTGGATTCGCCTATTAAAGCACGGATGAATCCACCCCATCTGACAATGTCAGAAGAATAGTCCACGAGATCCGAGCCTTCTCTGCTTCTTGGACTAACTTCATTCAAGTTCCCTATGAAAGAAATCCTTCAGGCTGCCTCGTGGAAGTGTGCCTCGTCATACTTTCTTCGAGACAGGACCACCCATGCAGCTGCTTTGTCTTCATTTGGACCACTTACAGGCCACCAGAAAACCCATGGCACCCACTAGGCAACTATCCGGGAGGCGATGACAGCAACTGTCCACCATCCGTTTGTTGACGTCTCTGCCATGCAAAAATTTAATAAGGGATGGTATTCTGGAATTAAAACAGTTATTTTCGATTCCTAGGTCCTGAATGTAAGATGTGTTTTTATCCCTAGAATTCCAACCTAATTACCCACTCTGCCTCCTCTCTTTGTTGCCTGACAGTTCACCTAAACAGTGAGACGGCCGACGATCAACAGCTTTGCAGCACTTGAGGAGGTGCAGGCTGAACGATGGGAATGTTGGTGTAATGGATAAAGGGGTCTAATTCTGTTCAGGATTCTTTTGTCTTTGCAGACGCTAATGCAAAAATTTAATTAGGTAGGTATTCTATGAATAAAAACACATTTTCTATTCACAGCCGAGGAATGGAAAATTATTGTTTCTATGTGCTGTTCGGAAATATGCATTACCTGCAAATTTAGTATTCTATTCTCTGAATGCTATCTTTCTTTATAGATTTTAAGTTGTTTAGATCCGGCCAGCTCGGTAACCCAAGTGTGCATGCGCAACCCCGCAGAGGCACGAAAAGTTGTCATCTTTTCTTCTCTAGCGACCACCATGTGGACAAGCTTTCGTTTTTCCCTATCCCTTCGTCAACTCATTGACCTTTTCGTTCCAACTTACATTAGATCTCACTTTTTGTCTACGTTTGCAGACCTGCAACAGCCATGTCATCTCTTCGGTGTTCCTCTTGATGCACCCTCTGGATGACCAACTTATGTTCCTGCCAGCCATCATCTGTTCACCTTCATGTTGTGGTCGACACGTCCTTGCCGTCGGGCCCCTCGACCACCATTCACCCATTTTCACCGTGATCATCCCAGGCTACCACTCTGACCTACATCCCAACACGGCTGTGCTGTCTCTTCAAGCATTGCCCTTTTCACTCTCCTTCGTTCACCGTCCTTCGTGCCTCTTGTCCACCCACCCTCGGCTCCCATCGGCACAGCGGTTGTTCTATGTGACCAGGCCATCACATTTGCCAAGCCAGCCCTTGTTTGACTCAGGTAAAGCACTTCCGTAGAAGCGGATCTCCCGGTCTCGAAGCATCGGTGTATGGTGTTTTCATTCTCGCTCTCCGACTGAAGCTCCTCAGGTCTTTTCATCTTGCTTTTCCAGCCGTTCCTGGAACTGGTCCCCTTCACCTCTATGGCACCAACCGGTCAACCTCTTCCAGTTTAACCACATTCTCTTTCTCATGTTTTTGACCACACGTAGGCTCAGTCGTCTGGACCATCACTTTCACCCGCTTCGACAGACACGCCTTTCGTCCCGCTTCTCCCATCACCATTCGTTGGTTTCATCAGCTGACTTTTTCGCCAGAACAAGTCGTCATGCTCATCAGCGGAGCCCATCGTATCCTCACATCAAGCATCTCACAGCTCGGCTTTCACCAACGCCTTCTTCGCAAAAACCTCGTGCGCCGCGATGGCCAAGTGACATGGAGGTTTATACCAATCGAACTCTGTGCAACTTTCAGGGGATCTTTCGATTGCTCTCTCCATTAAACCAGGGACGTTCAAGTGCCCTGGCATCATCTCTGGTAAACCAAGAGTGGACCCTCATTTGGCATGCCAAAAGCATCGCACCTGTGACTGTTCCGTAACCCCTGCTCAATATGCCGATCCATGAGCCGTGCAAGATGGGACACCATCGTTGAAATGCAACGGCATTCCAACCTCAGGATTGCTCACCGAAAACGAAAAAAGGCATTGGACAAACTAAACTCAGCCAATGCAGCCCCACCAACCCCAGGAAAATCCCCATAAAGTTCACCAAACAAGTCAAGTCAGCTTTCATCCCCCCTATCTTTACTCTCATTGTCATCACGGAACACAATTCCCCGAGTTCAATTCCACATTCTTCGTCATCCTCGTCTTATTCAAAATCGTCGACTCCACGAATCCATTCGGCGACCCGCAAACTGAAGACAACAAAAGGCTTGGCATCGGAAAACAAATCAGACCACTCGAGCAATCCTCCTGTCGACTTTGTACCACCAAACACATCAGTCGCTCACGTTACTCAAGGCGACTCCTACCCAGTGATATCACTCCTTTTTGCTCGACCCATCACAACTCCCTCATCAGCCACAAAGAGTGCGCTTCCACAGCCCTCAGTTTCAGGCATCTCTACAAAGCCTCCGCCCCTACTCTTCGGCTTGGGACACCGCCCCGTCAACGACACCACAGAAACAGAACCTCTCTCTCCGGACTTCACACATCTACCAACCCTCCGAAAGAAGATTCGGCGCAGACTACACCTTTCAAAAAGGAAGGTTCACCAACTAGACTCCAATTTACAGCCCATCATCTCCTTCATGAATCAGCTCTCCAAACAAGCCAAGGAAGGAAAAGCCACAACCGCCTCGCCGATCAACGATGCTTCCCAGCTGAAAGCGAAAATAATGAAACTTTGCTTCGAGCAACAACTTACAGCAGACAATCAAACTCATCTCGCCGCTATCATCAAGCGCACAACGTATCTGTCACCAACAACGTTGCCAACTGTCAGCCACACACAAACCCGGTTACAACCGCTCCCCAAGATACTCAAGGATCTTGCACAAACGCCGACATAGTCTCACGACCCTCGTAACTTCCTTTCACAACACCAGTCCAGCACCGAACCAAACAAGCCACCAGCGAAGGGTCCCAGCATGTCAGTAATTCCACTCGATCTGGTCCTTTAGCAAACCCCAGCATCGTCATCATCACTTGCAAACACCAGTTCTGCTTAACTTTTCCTCCAATCAAGCACGATAGCATTACATCAGATTGGATTGCTGCAAATTTAGCCCTACCCGTTGAGAAGTATATTGCTCACTCTATCTGGCAATATGACAACGATGATGAGTTCACTTCAATCCACCCTGGATTTCCAGACGGTTTTGTTGCGTAGATTGTCGCTCGAGAGCCAAAGGCTACTCCTTCGGCTTTTGCACTCGTCCGTAATGTAATCTAAATCAACCAACCTTTTTCAGCAAAAATCCTCCCGTTTAAAGAACGAGGACCACGTTCTTCTTGTCAACCTGAACTAAATGACATTACCCCATCGGTCAAACACCACTCCTTCTGCCAATCGTCCTCAAATCAAAATCAACGAATGAACAACCGTAACTGAGCAAAGAACAATAAGTCCTCTCAGACGTCACACCACATATCTTCTTTCCAAAACTGACACTCAAGTTCTACCCAGACACCACATTCTTCCCTTCACATTACTACAAAAAAAAGTGAACCAAAGACCACACTCTTTTCAAAGCTACTGCCTCCTTAGACTAAAAAAATAAGTAAAATCTCCGGTGTCCCCAAGATGCTCCTCAACAATGACATCACCCATCACAAGCATCACTTGATTATACAAAGCACCTCTTCAGATTCACTCCACCCTCTTTGTTGGCACACATTTTTTTTTGAAAACCGATTTTTACTCGTTCCACGTCCTTCAAAATCGCAATCTCGACGGCACCAATTCTCCAGAAATCTTGTCCCACAAGCAACGGGAAGAACTTGGTCCTCTGTTCCTCAACACAACACCACCAACATGTTTTATTTCGGAACCAAACATGATCAAGGTAGGAAAAGAAATAGGATCTTTCACAGCATGTCTCTTGGTCAAAATTCTAGGAAAACGAAAATGCATCATATCACCACTCTGAACACTATGTGCACTTTCTTCATCCCTTGACAGCCAACTTAATGTCAGCACTGTCAACTCTTAACGCCTCAACCAACTCGAACTGTCGTATCTTTGATTTGGACCTCTGTCACAGACCTGAGCCACCCCTTTGGACACACCATCAGGTACTTCACATTCGTTTGGTCTTCTTGACCTCCCTGACGAAATTCCCTCCCACCTTTTTTTTTGTTGAATGCTGCCCTTTTTCGTTCTTGAGGTTGTTTGAGCCCCATCAAAAATTTCATTACATCATCAAAATTGTCATTCCATAAAAAAAAATCACTTGAGAAAATTAATAACTCTTTCGAATTATAAAACCGCTTTAACCCATTTTGGCATTCAAGGAATCTGTGAATCCGGGGGTGCCAACTCGTTACCCCTAGGGTACCCGTCTGGTGGCCCAGACGG